>PVJA010024188.1:0-32138 GCA_004027025.1 Myocastor coypus
CTCCTTCTTCTTCTTCTTCTTCTTCTTCTTCTTCTTCTTCTTCTTCTTCTTCTTCTTCCTCTCTCTCTCTCTCTCTCTCTCTCTCTCTCTCTGTTTTTTTTTCTTTTTGAGACAAAAGCCCACTCTGTAGTTCAGGCTGGTCTCAAACTCAAGATGATCCTCATGCTTCCCTCTCTGGAGTGCTAGGACTGCAGGTGTGTACCACCATTTACAGCCCTGGTGAATTTCTAGGTAGGGAATTCCTGGATGTTAGGAACATTCCCTGTTTTGTCTTTGTTTTATTTTCATTTACCTGCTGAATGGCCCTTTTACTCTTTTAAAATTGTCAGGCATAACACAGAAATGCATGAAGTATAAAGAGTCTAGCAACATGTTCTAAATTACACAAATGCTTAAGAAGCAAGACTTTCCACATACAAAATAGATTTCTGCCTTAAAGCATTGGCAGCTCCACAGCCTGGGCACAGCCTCTGACGCCACTGAGTGCCAAGAGCTGCCAGCTGCTAGGATTATAGACAGGCACCACCACACCCAGCGCTAGTGATTTCTCTGTTGGCTGAGTTTAGTCAATAGGGGATCTCTATGGCTAACATGTGGCCCCTATAGAGAAAACTAATAGAAGATATATTCCATGACCTACAGTATTTTTTTAATTTCTGCTTCTGGCCAAGTTAGTATCTTGTGAGCTTTGAACTGTTTTCTGCCAAACATCTCAGCTCTACATAGACCATTAATTGAGTTTGTAGATGTCAATCAAAACTGTATCACGTTTTTTGATCAATCTTTTTTTTTTTTTTTTTTGGTAGGACCAGGGTTCGAACTCACGACCTTGCACTTGCCCAGCAGGCACTTGTGCCTCGGAGCTATCTCCCCAGCCCCTTGATCAATCTTATACACTGATATCTATTAATCTAAACTGATCTGATGATGAAAATATGTAATATAACCATTGTTAAATTTTTCTGGTTTTGAAATTCTGTACTATATGTAATATATATATATATATATATATATATATATATATATATATATATATAAACCCTGTATCACGTTTAGTGGGAAATATTTTTTCATTGGTTTCTCCTTTCCATCCTAAATTCATTTTGGGATCCTTTTGTATGATGCATTTATTTCAGGAAATAAGCTAACTACTTTGAGACAAAGTCTTACTACATAGTCCAGGCTGGGCTTGAACTTACTATGTAGGCTACACTGATCTTGGACTCACAGCAATCCTCCTGCCTCAGCCTCCTAAGTGCTGGAATTATGTGTGCCATCACTCCTAGCAGGAAATAAACTAATTTTTTCAAGGGAGTAAAAGTTTATTTAGCTCAAGGCTGGGCGTGGTGGCATACACCTATAATCCCAGCACTTGGCAGACTGAGGCAGGAGGATCAATGAGAGTTCGAGACCAGCCTGGGCTACAAAAGTGAGCTCAAGGCCAGCCTGAACTGCATAGCGAGACCCTGTCTCAGAAAGACAAAAAAAATTTATATAGCTCACAGTTCATGGAGATTTTAGTCCATAGTTGGCTAGGTCTAAGGCAGGGTAGCATGGTAGAGGAGGAACAGTTTGTAGAATTGGAAGACAGCAAAAGCAACAAGGGATCTTAATAGAGTCTTTTTGCCCATTTTGTAATTTATCCAGGCTACCTGGATTAGGGTGGTGATGAACCAATAGGTGATTTACTAAGCACACAGCTTAAATGCAGCACCACACACTGTAGATTCAACCACGTCTGAAAAAGCCTCATCTAAGACTACATGAGACATTGCCGGGGACATCTAGACACAAACCATAACACTTGGCACCTAGAAAATAACATTAAGCATCAAAGTGTTGCTTCTTGGGCACAAGAACCAAACAAAAGGTGGGCTAGTTTGTACATTGTGGGATCTAGATAATTCCGGATTCCTACAGTTCTGGAGGTGACATTATGATGAGTTCTTCTCCTCCTTCTTGTCCTTCTTCTTTTTCCTTTTTCTTTTCTCTCTTTCCTCCTTCTCCATCTTTCTCCTTTCTTCCTCTTTGTTTTAGTTGTTTCCTCTTGCCTTCAGAGAGCCCCACTGGGCCTTCCAAGCTGATATAGGGGAAATGCTAGATGTCATATATGCCGCGTTCATGTTCTTTGGAGTTGAAGAATGAATTTTAAGGAGCAACACAAGTTAAGAGTAGGAAAAAAATTGGGACAGAAATGTATGTGGAATGGGAATTGGGACTAGGAATAGCTCCTGAAAGATAGGAAGAGTCCTGAATGGGTTGCCCAGCAATAAGCTGATTTTAAAAAGTAGTTTTTCTCTATGAAATCAGCTTTGGTTAATTTGCTTTTGAAAGTTGATGAGAATTTTCCCAGAACATTCTCTACCAAAAGCAGATATCCAAAATCACACATGGTTCAAAAGTTATATGTGATTTGGTGCCCAAGGAAAGATGGTTACTTAGATATTTTTTACTCAACACAAGATTGAACTGATGTTGTATTCTTAAGTTTTGTTATTTGATTTTGTTGTAGTAATATTGACATCTACTGACTGTAGTAATAATGACATCTAGCATTATATTCATTTATTGGTTTTGTGAGACAGGTTTTTGCTATGTAGTTCAAGCTGGCCTCGAACTCCTGGCAATCTTTCTTCCTCAGCCTCAGCAAGGGTGCTACTTCCCTGTTTGCTGTTATCTGTTGAAGGAGACTTGATGACACAAAAATTATAAGATGGCCTTACCTATTACATCATCTATATACTCTGAAAATCTCTCTTGAACTTTACTTTCCCCCGAAATTCAAGTAAAAAGAAAAACAAAAGTAGTGTGATTCAATACTATATTTATTATACTGTGCATTAGGAGTATACAGATCCTAGCACAGAGGAGGCTGAGGCAAGAGTATTCCTGTTAGCTTGAGGTCAGCCTGGTGTACATAGTTCAAGGCCAGCCTGGACTACATAGTGAGACCCTAAGCACAACAAAACAACTAGTGAAAACGTCCAGGCAGTACGAACAAAAATGAAAGGGTAACCCTGCAGGCCAAAATGGGGCCCTTCTAGATAGGACTGATAGAAAGTAAGGATACTTAGGTAGACAGGAAAGAGAGCCGAAGACCACATTCCATTTGAACCATGGAAGTGATTAAAAACAGCTAGCACTGTTCACATGGGCACATTTTTGTCTCCTGAGCACACATCCCTTTACTGAGCACAGAGGATGGGAGAACAAAAGCAAGCCCAAAGTGACTTTTGCCTCCTAGGAAAATGCTATCTTTAATGAATTATGTACTGCAAACAGGTAGCAATAGAAATAAAGGGCAAAAAAAAAAAAAAAGAGGCCAGACTTGCAAATGCTTTTATTACCTTGCTTATTTCCTTTTTACACGTTTTGTTAGGTTTCATTTGCTGATTTATCGTCCCAGGAATGTAAATCCCCTGATGCCAGTGATATTTGGTTTTTTTTTTTTAAATTAGTGAATTAATCATTTTTGTGTCTCCAGTGTTTACAAAACGGTGCTCGGCAGGATGCTAACAGGTCAATGAAAAAATCTTTGAATGAAGTGGAACATCAGGCCGTTGGCCTATTGAAAATCATCTTTAAAAAATCATCTTAAACTCTGGCCTTGGAACAATCAGGCTCAACCATAGCACGCAACTTTGTCAAAGGCGACGGGGCAGAATGAGGTTCAAAGAAGAACCAGTTTTTCCGCCTTAGGCCAGCGGTTTTCAGCCTTCACTGATCCTAGCATCTCCTGGACCTTTGAGCTACTTCAAAGCCCAGGCTGTAGGAGGGACCAAATCCGGTCCTCCTGAGGGTGGGTCCCAGGCAGTATTATTTCAGAAATATGTTCACAAATTTTAATTATTCTAAATGTGGCATAATTAAACATTATGAAGACATAAAATATTGTGATTTCATAGAAACAATAATCACAAAAACAAGAAAATATACATGTGACTATACACTGTTATCTTAATTGAAATACATATGTATATGTTCATACATTCACATAGTAAAAAGCAATCAAGTCTAAATAAAGTTTTTTTTTTTAAAAGATCAAGTGAAAAAAATCTGCTCTGGAGATTCCAACATGCAGCCAATGGCAGAAACTACAGACTTGACTCAGAGGCACATGAGTACAATACAAAGACAGGAGATAGGTACTCCGCCTTGCCGCACCAGGATGTCACGCCCGAGGCCGGCATCCTGGTTGTCTTGACCAGGCGGAGACTCGTAGAGTGAGGCTGCGGCCAGGGACACGCCCCACGCAGCTGATTGGTGGGAATGGGCCTGGAGAGGTGGTCCCGCCCCCGGCGGCGCGGTCCCGCCCTCGCATCGCGCTGCAGGCCCGGGCTGCTGGGCCGCGAGGCGCGACGTGGACGCCGCGACGTGCGTCTCTTCGTGCCAGTGCCGGTGCTCGCGCCCTTCTGTCGCCTCAGGTTCCCTTGGCTGACCACGCGGGGCTGCTTGTCCAGGCGCCTGTCGGGCCGCCGAGCACCATGAGGCGGGCAGCGCTGCGGTAGGTAGCCGCGTGGAGGCGCGTCAGGCGGTGCCCACGCCCTGCCGCGGAGCCGGGGAGGGCCCGGCAGCGGAGAAGCAGCCCCGGGAGGTGCCGCGGAAGCTTCAGGCCTTGGGCTGGGTGGGAACGGGCGCCTGGAGCCATCCCTCAGCGTAGGATGAGGACACCTCACCCCTTTTTCGTGACATCTGGCAAGGTGTTGTTTAGTAAAAGCAAAGCAGCACTTTCAAGGCAGGAAGTTGGTGTTCCCCGAGATTCCTTTCTCTTTGCTCATCTGCGCTGTGGCTGGAAACTGGGCGAGGGTAGCCTCCTCCCAGCCCTGTGCCCTTACTTCCCTAAAGAGCCTTATCAGGGTTGCGTACTTGACACACTTGGAATGTGACTTAGGTGTACTGGAATGTGCCAAAGAATGCTGGGTGCCTGTTGGCTGTCGGGCTTGGGGACCCTGTGACCAGAGCCCTGATGCTGATTGGAGCTTCACATTTGAGGCACAGCCTGGCAAGCCCTCATCAGGGAGGTGGCTTGATCTGGCCACTTGAGCATGGAGAATGCCTTCGGGTACGCTTGATCTCCACAGCTGGCACAGCTATGAGTTGAGGGCTTTAGAGGCCAGCACATGCCTGGCTGTCCTCAGTCGCCCATTGAAAGGCTTTGCATCTTGGCTGGTTTCCGGGGACACATACCTGCTCTAGTTTCTGAAGACATCCTGCTGCTCTTGGGCCTGCCTGTGCCACCCACGGTGGTTCTGACTGCAATTGACCCCAGAACTTTGCTTGGATCTCTCCCACCGATCCTGGATGTTATTCCTGGGGATGAACACCCCCCAGCCATAGTACTTCAAAAAACTACAGTATTTGAAGACAGGCTCAGAGTCATAAGGCAGACCACAGGGGACTTCAGTTGTTTTCCTTAGAGGTGAGGTCAAAGAATTCTTTCTAGCTCCAGGGTCTTGTGCCTGTGTGTTTTCCTACAGGACCTTTACCATGTGACCTCATACAGGTTGGAGGGCTGCTTTCATCACTCTTTAGAAAAAGGTGCTTATTAGGGTAACAAAACCAAAATTCTTGTGTCTCTGTGTACTTAAATATGTAAGGCCAGTTACATAACTGGTTAGTTCATGGTAAGTATTTAAATTGCTTAGCCTTTCAAAATCATGCCCCATTTCTTCTAAAAATTATTTTTGTTAAGGTGCCCTTGACTTTGAAAAATGTGTGTATTTGTTTAATGCAGTATTTTTATAGATGAGTATATTCTGAAATGGGCAAATCAAGTTCGTTAGCTATCAGCCTGCTCTTGGGCTCCTGTGCTCTTTTCCTTCCTTTCTTTCCCTCTCTTGCTGCCTCACTCTTGCCCTTTCTTCCTTTTTAAATTTTTTAAGGCAGGGTGTCATTGTGTAGTACAGTCTGGTCTTGAACTCACTAAGAACCCTAGGATGGCCATAACCTCAAAGCAGTCCTCCTGCCTCAGCCTCCAGAGCTGGAATTATAGGCATGCACCACCATAGTCAGCCCTCATTGTTTCTTACAGTGTACACATTTCCTGCACCTATGATAATTACTTACTTGAATAATTTTTTGTTTTGTTCTTTCAGTGAATGGTAACGATAGAAAGAGATTAGCTTTATTCCACTGTGTTATCTATCTATCTTGATTCTTCCAGCACCTTCTTTTAGAAGTACATATAACTTGGGAGGCTGAGGTAGGAGAATTCCTGTGAGTTCCAGGCTGGCCAGGGTTCCACAGCAAGTTCAAGGCCAGCGTGAATTACAGAGTGAGACTCAGTCTTACAAAACAAACAAAGAAATAAAGCCATATATATTCATTTGCAGAGTGAAGGATGAAGGAACATACAACCTACTCTCAGTAAGAGATTTGAAACTACAGCGAGTACAGAAGGTGCTGGTGTGGTGGCTCATGCCTATAATTTCAGCACTGAGGAGGCCAAGGCAGGAGGAGTGACATGAGTTTGAGAATAGTCTGTGCTAAATAGAGAAATATAAACAGTGAATAAATATGAAAAACTGTTAAACATCACTGATCATTCAAGAGGTACAAATTAAAACACCAAGATTCCCTTTCACCCCAGGAAGAATGGTTATTATTAAGAAATCAACCAATAACAAAGCTGAAGGGACTTTGGGGAAAAAGGAATCCTTCTCCACTGTTGGTGGGAGTGAAGACTGGTGTAAACACTGTGGACATCAGCACAGAGATTTTTCAGAAAACTAGGATTAGAGGCCACCCAGCTATTTCCATTTTGGGTAGTTTTCCAGAAGAATTAAAAATATACCACAATAATATATGTGCACCCAAGTTTAGCTAAATCTTAGAAACAACCCAAATGCCCATCAGCCAAGGAACTGGAAGAACGATATGGTCTTTCTAGATAATGGAGTATTATTCAGCTATAAAGAAGGATGAACTTGAGACTTTTTTTTTTTTTTTGTCTTTTTGAGACAGGGTCTCAGTATGCAGTTGAGGCCTTGAGCTCACTTTTGTAGCCCAGGCTGGTCTCGGAACTCGCATCAATCCTCCTGCCTCA
This sequence comes from Myocastor coypus, assembly GCA_004027025.1. Classification (NCBI taxonomy): domain Eukaryota; kingdom Metazoa; phylum Chordata; class Mammalia; order Rodentia; family Myocastoridae; genus Myocastor; species Myocastor coypus. The sequence goes on from PVJA010024188.1 coordinate 7,046, forward strand.
GCCTCCCGAGTGCTGGGATTATAGGCGTGAGCCACCACGCCCGGCCTTGAGACTTTTATAGTGGATGCAACTTGAGACCATATTCATAAGTGAAATAAATCAGATGCAAATGTGTAAACATCATATTGTCTCCCTAGTGTGAGAAGATGAAAGCAAAAGGAATACATGTATATATATTTATTATTAACTATATTTATATAGTTTAAATAGTTATACTAATTTCTCTTAGTTCATTGAGAAGAAAATTTTGTGTTACTGTTGTTTGGACAATTAAATGCTAATATCTTATACTCTGAGTAACTAAAGATGACAATATTCAATGTATTAACCTTTGTTACCCTCCTATCATATGTTTTTGTTTGTTTGTTTTTGTTTTTGTCTTTTTGAGACAGAGTCTTGCTATGCAGCTCAGGCTGGCCTTGAGCTCACTTTTGTAGCCCAGGCTGGTCTCGAACTCTCATTGATCCTCCTGCCTCAGTCTGCCAAGTGCTGGGATTACAGGCGTGCACCACCAGGCTCAGCTCCTCCTATCATATTGTTTTGGATGTTTTTCTTTAAAATAAAAATTAAAAAGATTTATTCAATCAGTGCACAGTGTCAAAACTACCCATATATTTTACATAATAATGGGGCTGGGAAGATAGATAGCTCAGTGGAATAAGTGCTTACCTGGCAAGTGCAAGGTCCTGAGTTTGATTCCTGGTACCACCAAAAAAAAGATTTTACAAAATATTTTTAATTTTTCTAATCTTGGATTTTTCTGGTTGTTGTTTGAGACAGGGTTACACTATTAGTTCAGGCTGATAATGAACTTCCTATGTAGCCTAGGCTGCTGTGGAACTCATGGCGATCCTCCTGCCTTAGCTTCCTGAGTGTTGGGATTACAGGTTTGCACAAGTAGGCTGGGCAATTGATTATTGATTAGTCATTAGGCCTGCATTATGTAGTAAGAATTTAGTAGCAACTTGTGCTCTGACGAGGGACAGTACTTGGAGTTCCTGCTCACCTCGGTGCCTTCTTTAACTGTGGCATCACAGATCTGATTGGTAATGCCTAATATATGTGTGTTCCACCTGATGTGATAGTATATGTTTAGGAGTCAACACTTAAGCAGATTCATGTTAAGTAAATTTCTTTGACAGGATACATTAGGCACATTTGGGCACATAGCTTTTATTTTACCTATTAGGAATGTAAGGGGCTGGGGAGATGACTCAGTAAAATAAGTGCTTGCCTGGCAAGCACAAGGTCCTGAGTTCAATCCCTGGTACCGCAAAAAAAAAAAAAAATCACTGACCTCAGGAATATAGGAAATGTCTGCTGAAATCTAAAAAGGACTTTTTTCTTTACTTCAAGTGGCTAATTTAGTGTTCAGAGATAGTTAATTTTTAATTGGGTTATCTGGTTTATTGAGGAAATGGGGTGTGATAATAAAGAATGGACTAAATGTCCATAGTGCATTTGATAGGTTGTTTACTGAATCAGTTCTGGTCTTCTGAAACCAGTAAAGTAGAAAGAACAAGATTAAATCCATTAAACTTGGCTCATATCTTTTATTTATTTTTGTAGATAATCATAAAATTGGTCTCTGATATCAAGGAATGTTTATGACTTTTGCAATAGCTTTACATGTAAATATGTATACACTTGGGAAATGACTACAGACTTCTTTAAGGCAATGTAGGAGTTGGAGAGTTAGCTCAGTGGTATAAGCACGTGCCTGGTAAGTGCAAGGTCCTGAGTTCCATCCCTGGTACAAAAAAAGTATGTACCCTTGGGCATGGTAGTGACACCTGGGAGGCCGAGGCAGGAGGATTGCAAGCTCAAACCCGATCTGGTCAATTTAGCAAGATCCTGTCTCAAAAATAAAAAAAAAGGCTGGTATATACCTCAGTGTGAAGACTCTGGGTTTAGTTCCTAGTATCCAGTACCTCCAAAAAACAAAACAAAATAAAACAAAAATAGCATATTAAGGGGATGGTATATCCATATATTCTGGAGGAGTCGTAGGTCTGTGGGATGACCAGGAAGTCTGACCGAGGTGTGTTCTGTATTGTTTTACAGGCTCTGTGCCTTTAGCAAGGGGCTGCTAGCTCCTGGCAGAGGACTGACTCAAGGACCCCAGGGCTCCAGGAAATGGGGACAGTTCCATATCCAGGAAGGCAAGTATGGATGTTTCCCTGTCATACCTGTGTGGTGCAAACCTCTGCTTTCCTTTGAGTTGGGAGGTGCATAGAATGCGGCCTTAGGAGTGTAGGACCTACCTGTTTTATAAGAGCTGCGTAACTTCAGAAGAAATCACAATGAGAGTATGAGCTGTTCTGGAGCCTTGGGAACTGAGCTGTTTGAATGGAGTGATGTGTGCTTCCTGTGCGTAAGTTTGGAAGGTATGGAAGTGGCACGAAGAAGAGCTGAGCCTGTTAGTTTTACCAGCTAAGTACTCTCGTGTGTGGTTTTGTTAATCTATACTTAATTGGAGTTCATTAATTGATTCACTATAATGTAAATTATGGCTTTTTAAAGAGTTCAAATAAATATGTATATATGTAAATTTAAAATTCTACTTGTTTCTTGGATCTAAAGGTCAGCATCTCCTCATGTTATGTCATCATCAATAACTGGCTTACAGTTAGTGGTATTTTGTGCCCTTTTATTTAAGGAATTCAATAGGAAAAAGGCAGAAATAAGAAAATTTATTAATTTTTTTTGCAATTCTTTATAACGTAGGTAATTAAGAGTGTGCACAACATTTGTGATGTATACATAGTTGTTTGATAGGAAATGAGGCATTTTACATATAAGTGCATGTCAATCTAACTACATTTTGTTTTGATTGGTTGGTTGTTGTAGGACCAAAGGTAACTATAGTTAATTTGCCATGACTGGAATATATTTTTGGCTTTTTTTTTTTTTTTTGACTTTTTGAGACAGGGTCTCGCTATGCAGTTGAGGCTGGTCCTGGGCTCACTTTTGTAGCCCAGGCTGGTCTCGAACTCGCACCAATCCTCCTGCCTCAGCCTCCCGAGTGCTAGGATTACAGGCGTGCGCCACCACGCCCGGCTGGAATATATTTTTGGAAATGCGAGGAAAAGTGTTAAGTTGACACACTGGGTGAAAGATAGTATGGGTTTATTTTCAGTCTTGAATTACTGCTGATTATCTAATTGATTTTCCCTTTATCCTTATAGCATGTTCACCTATACATGTGAATCATGGTGTGTGTGGTAATTAGTATCAACTTTTCTGTTAAATGCTTACATTTTGTTTAAAGCTAATTCATTCTTGCACAGTAGGCATTAACTACATTTGTATTCTTTGCCTTATGCTTATTAAGTTATTTGGCTTTTTTTTGTGGGACTGGGGTTCGAACTCATGACCTTGCACTTGGCAGGCTGACACTTGTGCCATGGATCTATCTCCCCAGCCCCTATTTACTTTTTTTGGCTTAAACTCTTTTTTTTTTTTTTTTTGGTCTTTTTGAGACAGAGTCTCGCTATGCAGTTCAGGCTGGCCTTGAGCTCACTTTTGTAGCCCAGGCTGGTCTCGAACTTGCACCAATCCTCCTGCCTCAGCCTCCCAAGTGCTGGGATTACAGGCGTGCGCCACCACACCCGGCTGGCTTAAGCTCTTTTGACAGTTAGGGTAGTATAGATGTGGGAGAAATCAATTATGATTAGACTCAGATTTGCATATTAATATTACTCCTTAACCCAAGTAATTTGATTTATTGCTTATCAAAAGATGGGAGCTGGATGTGGTAGTGCACCCCTATAATCCCAGCACTTGGGAGGCTCAGGCAGGAGGATTGTTGCAACTTCCAGACCAGCCTTGGCAAGAAAGTGAGCTCAAGACCTGTTTAAACTGCATAGTGAGACCCTGTCCCAAAAAACAAAAACAAAAACAAAAAAGATGGATAGGAGCTGCTTGTGGTATGGTGACAAACATCTGTATTCCTGGCCTTCTGGGAGCCTGAGCCAGGAGGATTGCTAATTAGATCCCAACCCTGGATTTAAAGTAAAACCTCATCTCAGAATAAAAACATAAAAATGTTGGATGCAGTGGCACACACCAGTAATCCCAGTGCCTTGTGAGGCTGAGACAAGAGGACAGCAAGTGTGGGGCCAGCCTAGCCAAGTTAATGAGATCCTGTTTCAAAATAAAGAGTGAAAAAGGGCTGGGGGTATATGTCAGTGCAAAGGCCTTGGATTCAGTCCCCAGGACCAAGGCTCGGATTCCATCCCCAGTTCTGGGGGAAAAAAAAGAAGGAAAAAACAGATGGGCTCCTAACACTGCCACTGAATGAATAATTGAGCTTATTTTTTTGTTTTATTTATATAAACACCAGTGGTTAACAGCAATGTATTGCATTTGCACCAAGGAGGTTGCATAGCTGTTTCAAATTTTCAGAAAGCAGAGTAAGCCTGATCCCTTTTCTGAGCTGACTGTTCCAGATGAGAGTGTGTGAGTGTTGAACTCTTCTAAGTGCACACAACACTCTTAGCTTGAGCTCCCTGCTGTAACTCAGTTCTCCTGTGTTTGTTTCATGAGTGTCCTTTTCATTTTTGTTGCAGTTCGAGATAAGCTGCGGGAGATCGTAGGCGCATCTGCAAACTGGAGGTATGCACCCCTGGCTTCATTTTCTAGCCCCATGTGTTGGCCAAGACTGGAGTTGGGGATGGTCGATGGGCTCCTCCTAGGGATGGGCAGCTGTGTTTGGAGAGGCAGTCAAGAGATTATTTTTCCTTGAGGGAAAAGAGCAGTGTTTTACTGTATGTATCAGCTGATAGAGTGCTGTCACAAAATACCATGATTTACACATATTCTGCAGCTTTCAAAGTCATTGGTGTATGTTACATCACCTACTCTTAGAACAAACTCTGTGATGTGCTCATAGCCTGTGCTCCTCTTCCATTTGTACACATGAGACTGAAACTCAGAGAATCAGAGTTTGGGATTTGACTCAACTCTCTGTTTTTGTGTTTTGTATTTTATGCAGCTTGTCTCCTTTACTACCTGTTACAGTTGATAGTTAGCCAAGTGTCCCACATTTCTGTTTTGTTCAACATTTGCTGGCTGTAAAATAAAATCATACCTTTCTTGGTACACAGGATTTTGAGGCAAAAGTGAGATAAAAACAGAAAGAACAAGTGATTACTGTGCATATAATGATGTGTTGTTGGTATACAAATTATCTAATGACACATCTTTAAACTTTAATATAACATACTTTAGGCCCGGCAGGATGGCTCAGTGGTCTAAAGCGCCTGCTTGGGAAAGCTTGGGCGGCTTCAGGGACCGCAGTTCGATCCCCCGCACCACATGCTGTGCCAGCCCTGCCCTCGGGCGGGCTGAGCCGGCCATAAAAAAGAGTCAATAAACAAACAATGGTTCTGAAACAAGAAAAAAATAAATAAATAAATAAAATTAAATAAATTATAAAAAAATAACATACTTTAGTTTACTGCAAAGTAGAATGCATATCGAGGTACCTACTATCTGGATTCAATACTTGTTAATGTTTTGCCGATTTGCCAATATATACATATTCATGGAACCATTTCTAGGTAAATTATGGACATCCTGACACTTTAGCATGCATCTCCAGTGAAGAAACATTTTCTTTTTTTCTTTGTAAATGAACTCTTTTATTTATTTATAAATCAAATGTTATTTTATTTTATTTTTTTGGTTAGCTCAGGCTGCCTTAAGGGCAGATTTGGTCAGCTTGTGGAGCTGGGGATCAAACCGCGGTCCCCTGTGCCTGACTGAGTTTGCCCAAGCAGGTGCTTTAAACAACTGACCTAACCTACAGGCTCCCTATTGGTACATTTTAGATATAGGTAACGATCACATTCGTCACAGAGCATTTGTACCTGTGCATGATGTAGCTTGTTTTCCCCCCTTATTTCCCTGCCCTTGCTTCAAACCCTCTTCCCACCTCCATTTTTAAAAGCTTTGTTTCCATGTTTGCCTTATTTTCTTTTCACTGTTCCCTTTCTTCCTTTTCCCTTTCTCTCCCTTGTTCCCCTTTCCCTTTGAACATTTTCTTCTTATTTCACAATCCCTATTATATATTTGTTCCTTATTTATACTTTTGGTTTCTCACACCAGAAAAACAATGTTACTTACATAGGAAAAAAACCTTGTTCTTTTAACCTTTATTTAGTACAGGGTCTCACTACGGAGCTTAGACTCATAGTGATCCTCCTGGCTTAGCCTTCCCAGCTCTAGGATTATAGACAGGAGCAACCACACCAGGTTTTGGTGGCTGGTTGGGCCTGGGGCTACCATGGCATGCAGTACTGGGGATCAAACCCATGTCCTTACACTTGCCAGGCAGGTGATTAGACCACTGAGCTATCTTCCCAACCAAGAAACACTTTCTTTTACCTAACAGAATCAGCCTTCATATATCTGATATGTAAGGCATTCTCTTTATGTGATGAAATTGATGCTAACCTCCTAAATTGTATATTGTTGATTCGTATTCAAATTTCCTCAAGTATTTCCAAAATATCTTCTAACATCTTAGCAATATTGTCACCATTTTAGTTCCCTAACACTTTCTCTTTTTTTTTCCTCACCTTTCTGTCTCCTTTTTCATTATTCTCTTCTTTACCTTTCATTCTGCTTTTGACTTAGGAAGATGGCTAGGAGCCGGGTGTAGCAGCATGTGTGTGTGCCTCTTTGGATATGGTTCACCTTCCTCATCTATCTTTCTTTCCTGAAATGGAGAGGCGGGGGAGGACAGAGGTGAACAAGCGAGCTGGGAACTGAAACCGAGGATTGTCAGGGTGAGAAAAGGGAATACGGAGTTCAGGAGGGAGGCCGTGTTTTGTTCATTTTTTGTTTTGCCATGCTGAGCTGTGGCAAACCAGCACTGTACCACTTGAGCTGCATCACCAGCCCCAGGCTGTCCCTTGTGTACCACTGTGCCCATCTCTGTGTATTTTTTAAACTTGCGTTTACATACCTGATTCTTTGAATACTCTTTGATCAAGGTGAATATATGGTCCCTTCAGGAATATCTATACTGTTTCTGTTTTTCCTGTCTGCAAGGCTAAGAAATGTCAGCAGTGCCGGGCGTGGTGGCGCACACCTGTAATCCCAGCACTTGGGAGGCTGAGGCAGGAGGATCAGTGCGAGTTCGAGACCAGCCTGAGCTACAAAAGTGAGCTCAAGGCCAGCCTGAACTGCATAGTGAGACCCTGTCTCAAAAAAGACAAAAAAAAAAATGTCAGCAGAAATGTTCAGTTTCACCAAGTGCAGATTACAAAAGGAGGGAAAAATGGAAGATGGAGTCGATCCAGACCCTTTCTTTCCTCCTCTGATGATATCTGAGTGGCCTGGGGATCACTAGGCTTGTGGGATACTGCTGCTCTTGTTTTATGATTCTTCTGTTTCTTGTTAGAGACCATGTGAGAGCAATGGAGGAAAGGAAATTACTTCACACTTTTCTGGCTAAGTCCCAGGAAGGCCTGCCCCCTAGAAGAATGAAGGACAGTTATATTGAAGTTCTTTTGCCCTTGGGCAGTGAACCTGAATTACGAGAGAAATATTTGACGGTGCAAAACACTGTAAGGTAATCTGGTACTGTTTTTACTTGTGTTATTTGTTTTTAGTTTAAGAACCACTTTCAGATATCATCCATACAAGTCACCTATTTAAAGTGTATAGTTCTGTGGGTTTTGGTATTTCCAGTTATGTAACCACCACCACAATCAATTTTAGGACATGGTTTTTCACCACTGAGTGCACTCATTACTTATTTCTAAGAAAATATCCTTATGATTTTCATTTAATTCATAGTTTGCTTTATTTCACAGGTTTGGCAGGATTCTTGAGGATCTTGACAGCTTAGGAGGTATAAGTATTATTTTTAGTAGTATTCTTAATATGTCTTCTACTCACACATTGAAACCTGTGACTGGAAAGGGCTGTTTTATTCTTTAAGCTACATAGACAAGGGCATCGTAAATGCACAGAAAAAACAAAGATTTCTACTAACTTTGAATTGTCTTAATTTTCTTTCTGTAAATATAGATTATTTTGCGTACTGCGCATTGAACCAAGGTCCTCATGCATGTTAAGCATGTGTTCTACCACTAAGCTCCTCCTCTAGCCCTCTGATAATTTTTTCAGAGTCTTAAACGTACAGAAAAGTTACAAATATAAAGAATTACTTTCTCTGTCGTGTGGGAGTAAGTTACTCACTTGATGCCCCATCACCCCAAGTATTTTAATGTGTATTTCCTCAAGGACATTCCCCTACAGAACCACAGAGGAGGCGTCACTACCATGCACTGCTGACACCCCTTCAACTTTTGCCAATGGTCCTTCTTCACACAAAAACCCTATTCAGAATCTCACGTTGAGTTTAACTGTTGAGTCAGGCATAGTTCCCTTTCCTTGACTTTCATGATTTTGATATTTTTGAAGGTCACAGGCCAGTTATTTGGTGGATTGTCCCTCTGTTTGGATTCGTCTGCTGCTGCCTCCTGCTGAGCTTCCAAATCACCATGTTGGGCAGGATGTCACCAAAGGGATGTGCTGTGCTTACTGCCCACCACCAAGTGGTGCATGAGTTTTCTTTGTCCTGTTACTGAGGCTATAAAGTGGTTACTTGATGAAGATGATACGTGCTGGATGTCCATATTCTTTCTCCCTTTGTAGTATATAAATGCATGGTAGGAAGGTACTGTGAGACCATATAAATGCCCCACTCCTCATCAGACTTCATTTTTTACTGGTATTATTATTTGCCATGATGTGGGCTGAACCTAGAGCCTCATCCATGCTAGGTGGGTGTGTACCCACTGAGTTGCATAGCCTGCCCCTCAACTTACTGTTTTCTTTTCTCTCCTTCTTTCTCTACCTCCCTTTCTTCTTTCCTTTCATCTTTCTTATTTTTCTTTTTTTTGGAGATTGAACCCAGGGCTCTGTACTAAGCTATAACCCCAGCTCTTTCTTCAGACAGAGTCTCATTAAATCAGTAAGTAGCCCAGGCTGGGCTCAAACTTTTTTTTTTAAAGAATTTTTTATTTTATTTATTATTTTTATTCTTGTTTCAGAACCTTTGTTTGTTTATTCACTCATTTTTTTATGGCTGGCTCAGCCTGCCCTGAGGGCAGGGCTGGCACAGCATGTGGTGCCGGGGATTGAACCGCAGTCCCTGAAGCCGCCCAAGCTTCCCCAAGCAGGCGCTTTAGGCCAGTGAGCCATCTCGCTGGGCCAGGGCTCAAACTTGTGATCCTCCTATTTCAGCCTCCCCAAATGTTGGGATTACAGGTGTGAACCACTCTTCCTGGCTCAGTTATTATTTGTAAATCATTATAGAGTCAGCAGTCCTTTGTTTTTTGAGACAGGGTCTTGCTAAGTAGTGCAGGCTGGCCTTGAACTCGCTGTGTAGCCCAGGCTGGAATTAGAAATAGATGTGCATCACTATACCCAGCCACCACTTGCTATCTTCCTCAGTGGGTTATTATTGTGTGTTTGGATGCTCATATCATCCCAGTACCATCTCACTTCCTTCAAGCTAGCTTCTGTCTTTGTGACACATCCCTTTCATTCTTTGAGCACCTCTTCACCTTGTGGCACAGTGACCTATTCTGGGCTTCTTTTGTACTTTCCCTGTCTTAGTCCTCCACTCAGCCAGCTTTCCAAGGAGCGCTGATGCTTTTCAATGCAGAGTACCATTTAAAAGCCCATATCTGTGGAGCCGCTGCTGTTGCAGGCTGTCAGCGCTTGCTTGCGTTCTCAGTGGAAGCGCTGGGGAATTTAAGTACCTGGGTGCACATTTACATCTGCCTGCTTCCTCATGTCTGTCTGGAAACCTTGGCTTCCTTTCTGCCAGCTCCAATTCCAGCTCCACAGCCCAGGATTCTTGTTGGAATATTTATAGTTCTGTTCTCCAGCTGGCTCCATGGTGCTTTATCTATTGCCTTGACAGGTTCCTGCTGCTCCCAGCACTCCTCACAGTTGCTCCCTGCTCCTCCCTTGGGTGGTATGTGGGGTCCCTCTCTTTGCTGTGCTCAAGCTACAGAGTGCCAGGCGGTTGCACACTGTTGCACAGATGTCCTTCTTGCCCCCTTCAAACTGCTTTTCCTAATCCTACCTCTTGGCTTTGGGGCTGGCCCACTGGGCGAGAATTCGAACACACTGGTAGCTTCTATGATACAGACACGAGCCTGTGGTTAGGCTGATGCCAGCTACCTTTCTCTCCAGATTAGATAAACCTAGTTAGAAATTCCTGGCTGAAACAGGTTACACACACCCACATCTGTCTATTTGACTTGGATTTACTTTGGTATCTCTGTCTTTGATTTACTTTGGCTCTTGGGTGCAAGAGCTCTTCTACTATCACCCTCCTTTTCTCACTGCTTCCTTTGGGCGGCCAATCCCTGTTATGTGTTTTCTCGATTGTGTTCTAGTTCTGCAATACACTGGTTAAACTTCAGCTGCTATCAGTATGCTGAATACTTTTTGTTTTTGACTGATATACATAAGGAATCTTTTTTTCCTTATATTTCATAATTCTGTAAACCTTTATAGAATGTTCTCTTTCACTTCTGAAGCTGTGTTTTCTGGGCTGCTTTTCCAAGTTACAATCAGTGTGTCCTCCTACTTATTGCTTTTATTTTTAAAGATAGCATCTCATTATGTACAGAATCTATTTCAGGCTGGCCTTGAACTAACTGCACTAGCCTCAAAATTTACCCTGATCTTCCTGCCTCAACCTCCCTTGTGTGGGGATTACAGGTGTGCACTACCATGCCTGGCTTGTCCTCCTGCCTGTTGGCTATCTTTACTTGTATACATTGTTACCCTTCTCCGGTTAGCATGTTGGGCTGGGGTGTTCCTCAGGGGTAGAGTATTTGCCTAGCATGCACAAGGCCTGACTTTGGTTCCTAGCACCAACTGCACAAAATTGCATATACTGGGAATAGGCTTTTGTATTCTTTTTGATTTCTGCTTTTTACTAACATAAGTGAGAAACATAGGTTTATTCAAATCTTGATGAATCTGACTTCTTAGTTCTTAATCATTTATTTATTTATTTGGTACAGTGTCTTGCTACACAGCTTGGACTCATAGTGGTCCTCCTGTCTGAGCCTCCCCAGTGCTGGGATTATAGGTGTGTGCCACCATGCCTGCTTTTAGTGGCTGGCACAGTGCCCAGGCTTCTGAGGCTGGCATGGCCTGAGGTATCAGGGATCGAACTCTGGTCCTTGTGCTTCTCAGGCAGGTGCTTAGTCCATTGAGCTATCTCTCCAACGTTCTTCTTAATTCTTAAATAGTTTCATTTCCAGTACTATTGCTATAAGTCAGATTCACATGATTTCTAGGCAAGAGAAAAACTTTTTTATTTTTATTTTTATGTTTTTGGTACTGGGGACTGAACCTGGGATCTTCACACTGAGCAACATTACCATGCCTTCTTATCTTTTATGTTGAGATAAGGTCTCACTAAATTGCTCAGTTACCTAGGTTGAGCTTGAACTCACAGTTTTACATCAGCACTATCCCCCAGCCCTAGAGTGCTAGGTAGGGTTACAGATGTGTGCTACCATGCTCAGGTTAGGACAACTTTTAAATGAAGTTTCTTGCCTTTCGCTTTTACTGTGTCCTTTAGCAGATATAGAGATGGAAAGATCTGTTGTCTTTCCACCCATATATCTAAACAAATATTTATTGAACTTATAGTGTGTCTTGCAGATAGGTGATACACATTTGAATGGGTTATGGTAAAAAAAATGTGAAGTTTGCATGACTTGATGTGCATAGAGCCATGTTGGCACACATAAATGCTTGTAAAGATGGGGAAAGGATACAGAGACCACAGGCCAGAGTGGCAGCTGAGGGTGGTGTTGGGAAGGAGAGTCAGGAGGAGAGCAGATAGCTGAGGCCTTGTAGTTTACTCTTTTCTGAGGATGTTTGTTACTGTCAGACTCAAACTCAGTTCTTACTCTGATGAAAGCCCAGTGTCTCTGTGGGGTGGTGACAAGTTACCACCTGGACTTTCAGTTTTGGATTAAGGGGCTGTCAGGTGGTAGAATCCCTAGATTACAATACTTCAGTTTATAAAAGTCTCTGATTCTAAGATAAGATCAATAGTAGATTATTAAGGATTGATTGGTCTTCAGGACAAGATACTTTTTATGGATTTCAGAGAGAAAATTGTAAATGTTGAGGAATGATCTTGCTTTTTATCCTTTTTGATATTATCTTGGCTTCCTACAGTTCTTATCTGCTACATGCACAACAAAAACCCTACAACTAGGATGTCTCCTTTATCAATAGTTACAGCCCTGGTGGACAAGATTGGTAAGCAATATTAATTTCTGTACATGGAAATTTTTTTTAAATTTTATTTATTTATTCTTGTTTCAGGACCTTTGTTTGTTTATTTACTCATTTTTATGGCCGGCTCAGCCCGCCCTGAGGGCAGGGCTGGCGCAGCATATGGTGCCGGGGATCGAACCGCGGTCCCTGAAGCCGCCCAAGCTTCCCCAAGCAGGCACTTTAGACCACTGAGCCATCCCGCTGGGCCCTGTGTACATGGAAATTTTTAGTAATTATAAGGTATTGAGATTAGATGAAATATTCTCCTTTATGGGATATATATATATATCCCATATAGAATGCATTATATTCACATATTATAATTATGTGGAAGGAATTTTACATGATTCTGACTTTATTTTGTATATTTTTTGTACTGTGTACATTTTTTTACATTTTTTTTTTTTTGTCTTTTTGAGACAGGGTCTCACTATGCAGTTGAGGCTGGCCTTGAGTTCACTTTTGTAGCCCAGGCTGGTCTCGAACTCGCATCAATCCTCCTGCCTCAGCCTCCCGAGTGCTGGGATTATAGCCCAGGCTGGTCTCGAACTCGCACCAATCCTCCTGCCTCAGCCTCCTGAGTGCTGGGATTATAGGCGTGAGCCACCATGCCTGGCCTGTGTACATTTTTTGAAAAGACAGCAAATTTCTTTTGTATGGCAAAAAAGTTCTCTTAATTCTAAAGACAAGATAGAAATGTAGTGGAATTTGCCAAATTTTTGAATAATATTGTCCATTTACAGTGCAGAAAGTTCTTGCTATGGTTTAGACACAGACTGATTTTCTCTCTTTTGCAGATATGTGCAAGATGAACTTAAGCCCTGAGCAGGACATTAAATTCAGTGGCCATGTCAGCTGGGTTGGGAAGACATCTATGGAAGTGAAGATGCAGATGTTCCAGGTATATATGCACCTGAAGACTGTCCACTGCTGAAATACAAGCAGCTTATCTCAGTGGGAGAAGAGTTTATTTGTGTGTCTGTTCAGAGACAGGTACATAGCTCTCCACTTCTAGATAAATCTTTGAAAGTTCAGGTCGTACAGACAAGGTAGGTTAACATCCTTCTCCTGGACAAAGACTGACACAGTATTTGACATTTATCCTTTAATGCTTATTCTTTTCTAATCATGTACAACTCCATGTTACAGATGTTTATTTCTGGTTTTCCCTAGCAGGATTTCACCAAAGTCAGAGTTGTGAGACATTGTCTTAATCATGGTCGCTGAGAAATAGTACCCAACACCCACAGCTGAAAGTAGGAAAGATTCAGTTGATTTAGGCTTACAGTTATGGTCCCTGGGCAGCTGGCTGCAAGGCCAAAACAGTATGTGGATGGGCCTGGGTGGGAAAGAGCTGCTAAGGTCCTCGTGCCAGCAAGCTGAGGCAAGTTGGGGGGAGGGTGGGGGGGGGCTATGCCTCCCAGGCCACACCCTCAGTGGCCCACCTCCAACCAGGCTCTGTCTCCTAGCAGCATGGTCAGCATCTGCTGCTTTTAGATTGTGCCCCAGAACTAAACCATAACCACATGAATAGGATGGGTCACTTAATTTTTTAGGGTTGCTATGCTAGAAACTACCAGAAGGTATTCTCCACTGGTGGTATACAAATTACAGAAATTTATTGTCTCAGTTTGGTGATGTTAAGTTCAAAGGTAAGGGGTCAGCAGTGCCACGTTCCCTCTGAAGTTTGCGGGGAGAAGCCTTGCCTCATCTTTGCTTCTTGCGGCTTGCTGGCAATTCTTTGCTTGTAGATGCACCCTGATTGAACCTGTGTTCCAGGCATCACATGGCCTTTTCCTCTAGTGTGTCTGTGTCTCCTGTTAGGATCCTAATTCTTGCCAGATTAAGGGCTCATCCTCCTTCAGTATGACTTCATCTGAACCGTAAAGCTCCCATTTCCATTGACATCTCTTAGCAGTGGCCACAGTGCAGCCCTTAACAATCATTTTAGTAGTGGTTAAGAACAGCCTCTCTAGTGAGCAAAACTGAGAGTAGCCTTATAAGCAAATGATGAAATTTGACAAGTACTACAGAGAATGTAATAGTACAGAGATTAAATATTCAAAGTATTCCAAGATTCACTGTGGAAGACTTATTTATTTTTAATTTTTTGTTTAGTTATTTCTGTAGTACTGGGGATTAAACTCAGGACCTTGCACTTGTCAGGCAAGTGCTTATTCTACTGAGCTATCTCCCTGGCTCTGGAAGACTTATTTAAGAATGACTTACTCAGTTATGCCAGAGTATTCAATAATTCTGTCATTCAGGTGCATTTTTTTCTGCTGTGGAGTTATGTAGCATTTTACCTTTTTGTAGAAGGAAATTTTATGCTCTCATAAAAAGCTTGAAACTTGCCATGCAGTGAAGTTACTTGTGAAAGTATTCCTTTAATTCCATACTACATCGGAGTAGTTGAATCTGTTAACTCCTGTGTTGAGGTAACTGATAGTAATAGTGATTAAATTTTGTCTTTATCAATTCTGTTTTAAAACACAACAAAGTACGTCCAGATAGCTCAGCAGACTTAAGTGCCTGCTTAGGCAGAGCACAGAGGCTGGGGTTTGGTGTAGGGTATGTGGTGCCAACCCTGCCTTTGGGGTGCATTAAGACGTGATTGAGACTGGGTGTGGTGGCGCATGCCTACAATCCCAGTGCTTGGGAGGCTGAAAACAGGAGAATCACTTTGAGTCTGATCTGTATAGTGAGACCCTGTAGGCCCTGTACTAAATACATAAGAATAAAATAAAACAGTAAAGTTGGTGGGATAACTTCTATGATTGAGATTTGTTTTAAAAAGTATTCTTAGTGGGCCCGGTGGGATGGCTCAGTGGTCTAAAGTGCCTGCTTGGGAAAGCTTGGGAGGCTTCAGGGACCGCAGTTTGATCCCCGGCACCACATGCTGTGCCAGCCCTGCCCTCAGGGCGGGCTCAGCCGGCCATAAAAATGAGTAAATAAACAAAGGTTCTGAAACAAGAAAATAAATAAATAAAATTAAAAAAAAAAGTATTCTTAGTTAATATTGAGCATGCTCACTGGCACACAGAGCACATTCTTAGCTCAGTTTCTCTTTCTGTCTCTTCCAGCCTTGGCTTCCTGAGTGCTGGGATGACAGGGACCTGTCTTCTAGGGAACCTTTTGACAGTTGAAATCTTGGAAAAACAGGTTGAAAAAAAGATATAGGAATTATTGAGATAGAACCAACGAAGTTCAGTATTAGACAAGTAAGAAGTTTTTAAAAGATTTGCATTCCTCCTTGGCCAGTTGATTAACAACTCATGACTGGTGTGATCCCACCTATTCCAGGGAGATGGCTGGGACATTAGCCCTCTGCCTCCGGTTTGGGTAGACTGGCTTCAACTCCAGCTCTGCTGCATTTTAGCCATGCAGCTGTGGGTTAGCTACATATCTGTGCTGAGCCTGTTTCCTAAGTGAAGGGTGATTCTCACGTTAGGTGGTAGCAGGGAGGGGTAAATAAAGACAGACCCATTCCTAGGAAGTTCTTGGTATGGTGCCTACCACATACTGACTGCTCTTGGTAATGATGTTAATTTATTGGCTGCACCTTTGAGGTGGTGCCAAATCTTTATCCTAAGCTTGAGCTTCACACTCATCTTTCTGCCTGCTCACCTTCCCCTCCTCGCTGTGCTGTTGCAACCTCAAGTTGTGTGCCTTTCGGCCTGCAAGCCTCACAGCCTGTCTCCCCTTTGCCCTTTGTCAACCTCCTGTATTCCCCAGATCTA
The DNA here is from genome assembly GCA_004027025.1 of Myocastor coypus. NCBI lineage: Eukaryota > Metazoa > Chordata > Mammalia > Rodentia > Myocastoridae > Myocastor > Myocastor coypus. The sequence goes on from PVJA010024188.1 coordinate 23,128, forward strand.
GCCCTTTGTGATGGCTTTATTTATTGCTGTCCCCATGCAGCAGTTTATCACCAACAGTGACTCACCACCTCTCCACTGTGCTGCTGTGGACCTCGCATTTTATTGAAACCCACACAGCCTCCTGCTCAAGTGCCTTGTGTCTGCTCATTTATCTGTCTGCCTCTGTTCTCTGTGGACTTCACCCATTTTTACCAGATAAGGCCACCAAAGCTGATCTTGAATCCTCTTGCTCCCTTCTCAAAAATAGCAGGCACAAGGGCACATACCAGCATACCGGTGATGTCAGCTATGTAAGAGGCTCTATCTTAAAATTAGAAACAAATTGAAAAAGGGTTGGAGATATAGTTCAGTGCTCCTTGAGTTCAATCCCTAGTACCACAAACAAACAAAAAAAAAAAGAAGAAAAAGAAGAACTCCAATAACTGTTTATCTATAGTTTAAAATCTAAACCTCTTGAATGTTTGGGTCCAAGGTGCTGGATAAACCAGCTCCATCCTGCCTTTTTAGTCCCTTCCTCGGCCTTCCCATGCACTCCCTCAGCTCAGCCCTGCACACCCCACGACTTCCTCATGTGGAGTTACATATCTCCACACCCCCAGTCTCTACACTCAGGAGTGCTCAGTATAGCAAAGCATAATGGAAATCAGGAGCGAGTGAGTCTTGCTGTGTATACTTTTCCCTCTGCCTGAAATTCCCTGTGCCCTGGCTCCACATAGCCACAGTCGTTCTGTGCTTTCAGGTCACCTTGTGCTTCAGACCTTCCCGGGCCTCCCAGCTGGTGGCACCTGTTTCTTCCCTGAGCTGCCTTAGGACCTGTTGTCTAACCTCTGTCCTGCAGATGTGTATGCCAATGTGTTTTTTCTCTGGCACTAGACTGTACACTGTTCACCAGTGGGACCTGGCTATGAGGTGTCCTGCCCACTTGCTGACATCATTTGTGTAACATTCACTTAGCAGTTGTTCATTGCATACCTATCTGTGCTTAACAGACAGCAGTGAGCAAATAGGTCCTTTCTTTCAGCATTTGCCTTCTAGTATTCCTGTGTGATAACCTGCCCTGTTCAGTCCTTGGAAAACAGTGATTAGCAGCTATGTGCCAGTCTCTGTGCTGAGTCCTGGGTATACAGATACAAAGAAAGGTGGTCTTTGTCCATGTGGAGCTCGCCGTACAGCTGGGTGAAAGCTGCATAAGTGATTATGATACTGTCTCAGTTACTCTTCTCTCTTTGCTGTGATAAATATCCAACACCCAAAATGAAGGAAGTTACTGGAGGTTACTAGAGGATTCAGTCCATACTCGGCCGGCTCCAGGTCAGCCTGGCACATAGCAGAGAGCAGCAGCTCATGGTGGCAGAACAATTACAACAGAGAGCAACAGAAGGTCTGTCTCTCTGTCTCTTATATTACAGTCATGCTCTCTGCCTCAGGACACCTGCCTCAGACCACACCCATAATCCCAGCAGTACTCAGACCCATAATCCCATCAGTAGTAAAACACATAATCCCAGTGGATTATGAGTCAGTCTCAAACTCTAGAAGTCCCTGCCTCATGGTTGCATGAGGTTTTGGGGGGACAACTAGATACAAACTATAACAGATACATTTATGTGGCATTTCTCAGTAGGGACACTGCAGGCATTTTGTGCAAAAATTTATTTTGTCAGTGGTGGGGATTGAACCCAGGGACTTCATACTGAGCTACATCCCTAGCTCTTTTTAATTTTTTAATATTCATACAGGCTCTCACTAAGTTCTCCAGGCTGGACTTATCTTTGTAGTCTTCCTGCCTTAGCCTCCAGAGTGCTGGAATCAGAGGTATGTACCACTGCTCCTCACTCAGAGAAATTCTTTGTTTTTGGCACTGAGGAGTGAACCCAGGGCCTCATATGTTAGGCAAGCACTGACCTATATCCCCAGCCCTGTGCAGGAAACTGGTTTCCTCTGCGGACCTGTCCCTTGCATTGCGAAGTGCTTAGCTCCCCAATTGCCTGCCCCTCTAAAATAACCACATTTCCAAATGTCTCCCCTTGGGATAGCATCTCCATAAACCATCTCCAAGTGAGGAGCACAGGAAGGGAGGACTTTCTGCACTCTGCTGAGGTTGGTCCCAGGGACAAGGATGGGATGAGAGCAGGATGCCTAGAAGCCCTTGATCAATGAGGAAGGCATCCCACCAAGGTGTGGCTGTGGGGAGCTGAGCCTGCTGCCCCCCCTCTCTTGGTTTTTAGCTGCAGCACAGGGAAGAGGTAAAGGTAGTGTACATTGGTGCATATTGGAGAGTAATCTTGGCTTTGTGCGCTGTGTTAATGGGGTTGGCCCAGGGCCTGGCAGAAAGGAGGAAATGCTAGGCATGAAGGCTGTGCCTAGAATCAAAAAAAAAAAAAAAAAAAAAAAAAAGAGGAAGAGTTGAGGGAAGGGAGGAGGAAGGAAAGGCTTGACTCAGGGAGAGCATGATGAAGTTGGTGGGGCCGTTTCCACTGCAAAGGCACAGGTGGTAGGGACCTCTGTAGGCAGTGGTGGCCAGGCCACCTGGAACTCACCACAGCCCTTCTACCTCATCACCCTTTGGAGTGCTGGGATTACAGACATGTGTCTCCACCCTCAGCAAGAAGTACAGGCTTATGAGGGAGAAAGAAACGCCTTAAAACCTCAAAGGGCTGTATGTCAGGAATGTTGAATAGGATCCATAGGACCATCAATGATCTTCCCTGTTTTGGAGTCCTGGGAGCTCCCATGGACCTAGCTAAGGAGACATAAATTTGCTAGTGCTGGCCACCATAGTTCCCTGAAAATATGTGCCCAATTGTGTTGGGAGATCACCTGGGTAAGTGTGCCACCAGGAGGAAGGGTGATCCGAAAGAAAGCCTAGATTCTGTGACATGGACAGGTTTCAGGAGCCATGACACAGAAGATCTCTGTGTAACCTGTGTGTGCACACATGTGAGTTTTGAGTTGTCCTCATTCTCAGAGCACCTTGCTGCCTTGCTCGGATGGTGTGCTCAGCAGGTGGTGGTCAGTGCGTGCTTCTCCTCTTCCAGTTCTGGAACCTTCTGTGCATGCACCTGCTGTCACAGGTGCTGAGTCTTCCCAGTAAATGCCCTTCTTATATCTGCATTATCTTTCCTTTGTTCCTTAGTTGCATGGCGATGAATTTTGTCCTGTTCTGGATGCGACGTTTGTAATGGTGGCTCGTGACTCTGACAATAAAGGGTAATTACTGTTCTTTCATAATTTATTTTGGAAAATTTCAGAGATACCTGAAACCAAAGAGAAGACTATAATAAATTTCTTTATATCCACCTCCTGTACTTAACAGCTTTCACTGTAACATTTTTGCTAAATTTATTTCAGCTGTTTTTTTTCTTTTTCTGCATTATTTATTTATTTAATTTTAATAAGAAAGAAATAACAATGAGACAGTTTCAAAATATGTTAGTAGTATAGCTGCAATAATTAATAAAATGTATATTGTGGTCTTCAGAGTAGTTATTCAGAATACTAGATACAGACATGATAACTTTTCTAAACAGAAATATTTCTCTTCATTGAACTAAGAGAAAGTAGTTGTATGTATAGTCCAATAGTCTATAATAGCAGTGGGTTATCAGCAAAACTGGCAATGTCTTTTTTTGTATTTTTTAGGTCAGAGGCTTCAAGGTATTCAAGGTCTCACTACTAGATCAGACTTGTAGTAATCTGCCTGAGCTGGGATTACAGGCATGTACCACCACACCCACTTTCAATTTGGGCCTCAGCATGCTACGAGGGTGGGGCCAGCATGGCAGACCTGGGGACTGAATCCCTGGCCCCTGTGCCTGCTTTCAGGTTCAGCTGTTTTTTTTTTTTTTTAAGAACTAGTATTTAAAAATATTTTAAAGCAGATCTCAGCTATAATGCCATTTCACCTCTAAATACTTCAGTTAGATATCTTTTTCAGGTGAGGGTACCCATATGTATTAATTAACACCAATTAATTGTACACATTAATGGGATTCAGTGTGGTATTTTTATACATGCAAAATCCGCCCACACTTTTCCAACCCAACCTTTCCAACTTCTCATGATCACTTCTATATTCAGGTCGACTTTTTTCTTAAGCTTGTCGTCTTTCCATGTTTTATTCATTTACCTTAACATAATGTCCTCCGACTTCATCCATTTTCTTGCAAATGACAGTATTTTATTCTTTATGGCTGAATCATACTCCTTGTGTTTATGCCTATTTTCTTTATGCATTCATCTGGTGATGGGCATCTAGGTTGACTGTGTTACTGCAATTGTGAATAGTACAGCAATAAACATGCGTATACAGGTATCTGGTACATCGGCTCCATTTCCTTTGGGTGTATATTGGAAGTGAGCTATATGGGTCCCATGGTAGAGCTGTTTCTTTAAATATAGTATGATCTCTACAATGACTGAGTTTACATTTTCCAACAGCAGTGTATATATGTTCCTTTGTCTTTATATCCTTGCCAGCATTTTGTTTGTTTGTTTGTTTTTATCATATGGTACAGTATTTCACTATGCAGCTTAGACTTGTAGTGATCGTCCTGTCTCAGCTTCCCCAGCACTGGGATTACAGGTATATGCCACCATACCCTGTTTTTGTGGCTGGCATGGCATGTGGTACCAGGGGTTGAACTCAGGACCTTGTGCTTATCAGGCAGGTGCTTACACCACTGAGCTATTCCCAACTCTCCCTTTTTTGTAGTGGGTATTGAACCCAGGGCCTCACACCTGCTAGGTTAGGCAGTTGCTCTGTCACTGAGCTACCTGCATAATGCTTTTTATTTAATTTTTTAAGATAGGTTCTGCTAAGTTGCCCATGCTGGGATCTGCCTAGCCTTCTATATAACTCACATTATAGGTATGTCCCTTCTTGTAGTTTAGATTTGCATTTCTTTGATGCTGCATGGTTCAGGCTGTCCCTGACCTCACTGTGTAGCACAGGCTGGCCTCAAAAGTCCAAGTGAACCTCCTGCCTTGGCTTCCCAAGTACTTGGGTTATAGATGTGTATCACCATGCTCAGCTTAGAGATTTCTTCTTTTGAGAAGTGTCCGTTCAGATCATTTACCCATTTTTAAATAGGTTTATTATTTTGCTAAGTCTTTGTGTTGTTTTTGCCTAGGGATTGAACTTATGTGTGATAGGAAAGCACTTGGGGTTAGGGATATAGCTCAGTGGTCTAAGTGCCTGCTACCAAACCAGGCATGGTGGCATACACATGTAATCCCAGCACTGGGGAGGCTGAGACAGGAGGATCACTATGAGTCCAAGCTGCTAATGATACCCTATATCAAATAATAAAAGATAGGCAGGCACTGTACCACTGAGCTACATCCTCAGCCCTTGTTATTTTTTGAAGTTTTTTTAGTGCTTTCTTTTTTGAGACAAAGGCTATGTTTCCCAGGCTGGTCTTGAACTTGATATTCTCCTGCTTCCTTATCTTTCTGAGTACGTGGAATTATAGATGTGCACTACTCCACTCCACTTATTATTATTATTATTTTTTTTTAAGTTTTTTTTTCTTGTTTCAGAAATTTTGTTTGTTTGTTTGTTTATTTTTTTTATGGCCGGCTCAGCCTGCCCTGAGGGCAGGGCTGGTGCAGCATGTGGTGCCGGGAATCGAACTGTGGTCCCTGCAGCCGCCCAAGCTTTCCTAAGCAGGCGCTTTAGACCACTGAGCCATCCTGCCGGGCCCCAACTTATTATTATTTTTTTTAAATTTATTTTATTTTATTTTTTTCTTGTTTCAGAACTTTTGTTTGTTTATTTATTTTTATGGCCAGCTCAGTCTGCCCTGAGGGCAGGGCTGGCGCAGCATGTGGTGCCGGGGATCGAACCATGGTCCCTGCAGTCGCTCAAGCTTTCCTAAGCAGGCACTTTAGACCACTGAGCCATCCTGCCGGGCCCCTCCACTTATTATTATTATTATTATTATTATTATATTATTATTATTATTATTATTATTATTATTATTATTATTATTGTAGTTCCTTGTATATATTCTGGATATTAACTCCCTCATCAAGTGTATAGTTCGCAAATCTTTCTTTGCACTCTATAGGTTGTCTCTGCATTCTGTTATTTCTTTTACTGTGTAGAAGTTTTTAGTTTTATGTAGTCCTGTTTGTCTGTTTTTGCTTTGTTTCCTGTCCTATTGAGTATTTTCCATAAAATACTTGCTCAGCAGGGAGTGACAGTGCACGCTTGTGATCTCAGCTCTCTAGGAGGCTGAGGCAGTTGGATTGCATGTTCAAGTCCAGAAATTTAGCAACTTAGTGAAACTCTGCCTCAAATAAACTAGAAAGGGCTAGGGACGTAGCTCAGTTTAAAGGCCCTGAGTTAAAAAAGAAAAAAAAATAACGCCAGGCATGGTGGTGGTACACCTGTATTTCCAGCATTTAGAAGGCTGAGGCTGAAGGATTACCTCAAGTTTAAGGCCAGCCTGGGGTACATGGTAAGACCACCCTGTCTCAAAAATAAAGCAAAACAAAAGTAATTGGTCCCTGTGTTGCTGTTTTGCTTACTGAGGCTCAGTAGTACTGTGTCATAAAGTCACCTAGTGTGATGCTAAAGATGACATTTCTTAAAGGATTATATTACTGGGCCAGAGACCTGGCTTAGTTCTAGGCCATGCATGAGACTTTGGGTTTGATCCCTGGCACAGAAAAACAAAGATAAAATCCAGGGTTTCATTATCATACAAAATAAATGGAATAGTAAGCCCTAAATGTATTCTAATATTTAGTTCATATTCATTTTTCCAAATATATTTTTAAATGTCTTATTCAAATCTGGATTCAAAATGTCCACATTATGTTTGATTTTATGTCTTTAAATCATTTTTGTTGCTAACTGCTTTGGTGGTGACAGGTGTGGTGGCACATGCCAGTCATCCTTGCACATGGGAAGGAGGCTGTGGCAGGAAAATTGCTGCAAGTTAGAGTCTAGCTTGGGTTACATAGTGAGTTCAAGGCCAGTAGGAACTACATAATGAGACTCTGTCTCTAAAAAACAAGAAACAAACAAACAAAAGAGTAGTGGCAACTTGATCACTCCTTGGAAAGTTCACTGTTTGCTCTTTTGATGTACTTTGTTGGCCTTTGACCAGCCAGTTCCCTGTCAGCCTGTTCCAGTGCTTTTGATGGCCATGGGTAATCATCACTATAATTGTTTTCATTAGTGTGCATAAAATAACTCTGTTCTGTCATTTCTCTTATGCTTGTTCACTGATATTATGCAGGGGTGCGCTTGCCCTTTTCAATTAAGGCTATTTAGTTTATAAAGGAAAGTCAGGATCAGTGTGCTCTCTGTGCCCTTTATACACTTTCAGAATAAGGAGTTGGTTCATTAGTCAGTGACATGGTTTTCCCACCTTTTGCTTTTTAAAAAAAGATGTCTGTGAATCCATGGTTTATTTCAGTAAGTTATAGTCATGGTTATTGATTCTTAGGGTGAGCAACCTTCAGTCTGTTGGGGCTCCTGTGCCCTTTGAACCTGTCCCCTTAATCTCCGACATCTTCTGCTCTGTGGTAGGACAAGATGCCTTAGGCTTATCGTACACATTGCCTGCCTAAGCCTAGAATGACGCACTTCTCCAAGGACCTTTTAGTGAGAACTGGTATATAGAGGTCAGAATCTGAGTACTGGAACTGTATAATGCTATTATTTTGTTCTTTTCACTATGCTGTCTCAATATACACAGCTAGGAGATATGTTAAAACTGAAACCTCATGAGTTCATGTGGTCATTTCCAAGTTAAATTTGATCAAATAGACTTTACCTTATTTTTAAAAAATTTTATTTTTATTTTTTTTCTTGTTTCAGAGCTTTTTTTTTTTTAGAATTTTTTTTTCTTGTTTCAGAAGCTTTGTTTGTTTATTCACTCATTTTTATGGCCAGCTCAGCCCACCCCGAGGGCAGGGACTGTGTAGCATGTGGTGCCGGGGATTGAATCGCAGACCCTGCAGCCACCCAAGCTTTCCTAAGCAGGCACTTTAGACCACTGAGCCATCCTGCCGGGCCCGACTTTACCTTATTAACTTTATATTTTCTCTAAAGTTGAAGTCTTGGTTCCCAGTAACAGTTATGCACCATGCATCCCAACTGAGCACGATTCACTGCAGAGGAGGGAATGTTGCTGCTTGTTTTTAGTATAGGACAGTTTAGCAGCCTATGGAAAATCCCATTTGTGTTAGAAACTTGATTTAGGCGTTAGCAATGGGAATTTTTCTCTGAGATATGCCATCATCTCAGTTCTTCTCTTTTTACTGTTCTTTTGTTGTTGTTTTGAGGCAAGGTCTTGCTGTGAGGCTCAGACTGGCTGTGAACTCACTAAATAACCTAGGCTGGCTTCAAACTTATGGCAATCCTCCTGCCTCAGCCTACAGAGTGCTGAGAGTATGGGCATGTACCACCATGCCCAGCTTCTTCTCACTATTCTTTAATCAGATCTTTGGTTTCTTTTTTTTAAAAGATACTTTACTTACTAATTTATTGTTTTGGGTTTTTGAGACAGGGTCTTCCTGTGCAGTTCAGGCTGGCCTTGAATTGACACAGTTCTCTTGCCTCAGCTTCTGAGTGCTGATACTGTAGGTGTGCTGTACCATGCCTGGATTCTGTCACAGTGAAGTGTTCTTGTTTAGCATAGTCTATGATGCGTACAGAAAAGTAGAAAGAATAGTGTAACAGACTCATGTTCATTCACCTGAATTCACCTATTAACTTTGTACTGGCAGGTGTTATCTTCTATTAATATACAGATATACACATTTTTTTCTGAAATCATTTGTAAGTTAAGTTGAGGGTGCTTCGCCCATTAGTAGTTCAACGTATATCTTCTAAGAACAAGATAATTCTATCTAAATGCTTTATTATATCCAAGAAACTTTACAGTGATATTATAGTTATATTACCTAATATGTGAGCCATGTTCAATTTTTAGCTGTTTTTCCTAAACTATCCTTTTTTTTTCCTTCTTTTTTTTTTTTTTTTTTTTTTTTTT
>PVJA010024189.1:0-32130 GCA_004027025.1 Myocastor coypus
AAAAAAAAAAAAAAAAAAAAAAAAAAAAAAAAAATGAACAAATAAAAATAATAAACAATATTGTGCCAGATAAACCTCTAAGAAAACATACAGTTGGCATAGTAGGCATTGAAACAATTAAACACTATACATAGAAACTGACTACATAGGACTGGCCAGATATCCGAGCAGACTAAAGTGCCTGCTTAGGCAGAAACAGCGGCCAGGGTTCGATCCCCAGCCTGCTAAGCCAGCCCCACCCCTGGAGTGCACTGGAATGTTGAATGAGATTGGGTATGGTGGTGTGTACCTATAATCCCAGCGCTTGGGAAACTGAAAACAGAAGATCACTATGAGTCAAATCTGTGTAATAAGACCCTGTAGATCCTGTACTAAATGCATTTTTAAAAAAGAAATTGACTACAAAAATCATTATCAAAATTGCCTCAAGTAGAAATAGAAAACTAACCTTAAAAGATGTTGAAGAATAACTAAAATTAACCTGCTGACGTGATGTTATGGATAATGTAGCAAATTTAAATAAAAACATTCCCAAGTATTTGAATTATTTTATAATCCTGTAAAAGATGTCATTGTGTGCAAACAAAACAAAAATAATGCAATAAAGTAAGTTTATAAGCCAGTACTTTTCCTCAACATAAAATAAAAATAAAAGCAAAAAGAAAACACAAATTGTAAACAAATATAATTAGTGAAACCATAGTAGTAAAATTTAGTATATACAAAAATATTCCATATAATTATAAACATTTAAATTAGAATATTAATGTAATTATGTACTTTTTACCAAGATAAAGTTTTTATCCTGATATTGTGAAAGTTTTTAGTAAAATTAAATAGCAATAAATTTTCTCTAGATGTATAAATGAACAGAGCAGGATAAAGAGTCTATCTTAAAAGAATTGTTTTTAGATATGGGAATGTGGCAAAAGACAAGTAGCACTATATATCATGCAAAAAGGTGGACTATTCCATAACTAACTTGAGGATGATGACATCTAGACTAATGACATAATGAACTCTGGATAAGAATTATTCAAATCTTGTGTAAACATTTTGTTTAGAAATGAATTCCAGATATATTGCAAACTAACTCTAAATTCTCTATAAGAAATTAGGTTCAAATATAGTTCTTGCACATTCAGTGCTGGTTGAGGAAACGACTCTTCTTAGTTCACACGTGATTCCTTCTCACTGTGTCTTAATGAGGTAAAGAGAAGAAGGTTCTCACCCAGGCCACTTTTATGAGGACACAAACTCGATTTGTGAAGGAAAATCCTCACAAATTTCACCAAATCATCACATTGGGAATTAAAATTTCAATATGTAAATCTTGAAGAGACTAGAACATTATTTATATCATTCCCTTTTGTTGAGAATAGTATCTTAAACAAAGGTTTGTTTTTTAATATAAATAAAATGCAATGTAAGCATAAGCAAAAAGGAATTTCACCACCTAAGATTTAGAATTCCTACATTATAAAATATATCACCAATTATAAAGTAAATAATGACTTTACAGCACATTTGCAGCCAATCAGATCAACCTGGTAGTGACATGCTATGTGCATTAATATACACTAACATAAAAAAATATATAGTAACATGAATTGTAGAAATGTACTTCTGAGTGAAAAGTTAAAAAAAAAAAATGAAAGAAGGGGTGTGGGGGGGCGAAAATATTTCAGCCATAAAATGTAGAGTACAAAGAGCTGTTGGATGTTAAAATTAGAAGAGAAATGAAACTACAAAGTAAAACTGAGAACTCTAACAGGAAGTAAATGAAAAAGTTAATAGACAGAATACAGAAAAAGACTGGAAATGTATATGCAGCTTGGGGAAGAGAAGTTTATTTTGATTCACGTAGGAGTTTTGTAATAGAAAACAACTGAAATCCAAAGCAAATGCAACTTCAAGCCAGGGAGATAGCTGAGCCACATAAATGCCTGCCTGCAAGCACAAGGTCCTGAGTTCAATCCCTGGTACTGAAAATAATAATAATAATAATAATAATAATAATAATAATAATAATAATAATAATAAAAGATTTCTTTGGGCGTGGTACCGTGTGCCTGTAATCCCAGCTCTGGGGAGGCTGTAAACAGGCAAATCGCTATGAGTCTGATCTAGTAGTGAGACCCTGAACACCCTGTAGACCTTTCCCTAAAATGCTAAATAAATAAATAAATAAATAAGCAAACAAACAAGCCAAGGCAATTGCAATTTTTAAAATAAAAAATCACAATGTGGTTATGAAAATAGCTTCGAAATTCTCCACAGAAATAACAGAAGCTTGGAGACAATGAAGAAATGTCTTCAAATTACTGAAAGAAAAGCATCTTCCCACCATGCAATTTAGACCCAGCATTATCAGTAAAGCATCAATATAGCTAAATAAAATTTTGATCTGCAAATTCTCTGTAAAATTTCCTTTCATCCATAATTTCTTAAGAAGGAACTCTGCAACATAAAAATTTAAAAAGTCAGAAGAAGGGACCCAAGAATACAGTTACAACTGAGGAGCACAGGGTGAGACATTTCCCATGGCGAGAACTAAGGGACACGATAGTCAATAGCAGCATAGGTCAAAGGACTGTAGGAAACATTTCTGAGAAAAAGAATTTGAGAAATCCTTGGTGCATCTGCAAGACTTGAAATATAGACAATCTTTGGAGAGTTTAAGCTAAATTAGTAAATATGTAAATTTAAAATCAATAGAAAAAAGACACTAATATTTAACCTTTGTGGCAAAGGAAAATACACAGGAAAACGTATCCCATTATGAGACCCAGCCTCAAGTTGTGCTTACCCAGTAATTTTTAAAATGCAATAAATTCTAAATATTGATCTATTCAAATTAGGATACTGAGAGGATGAAAAGATATGATACTGGGAGATGGGAGAATAGATAAATATCCCATTTTAAGAATTTAAGACATACTTCAATATAAGAAAACACCTAATAAAAGATGGATAACACCCAATATGAAAGGACTAGAATGGACAATACTGTGTATTCTTTGATTGTAGGAAAAAAAGTAAGCCACAGTGTGTATTAAATATGGATGGATTAAAATTTGCACGGATGTTTAAAATGCTGAATGAATACCACTGCCAGTGGCTCTGCTTATGAGGCTCAGCTTAGGGTATTGATAGCATAATGAAATTATCATGTGACTACCAGCTAATCAGGAGCTAGACATGAAACCATTCAGTCTTTGGAGAAGACAAAGGTGCACCATGCGTGACGATAATAATAGTGTGAATTATATTTAAAATGATTAACGTGAAACTGTGTTTTAAAAGCTTCAGAGTTCAGTGCCTAAATCAGTATCTGTGGTTCTTTGTTCATATCATTACAGATACTGCTCTAGGGGCCCACAGGCAGAACACATTGAGGAAAGAACAGGAAGCCCAAAGAAATACAAGTGACATCACAAAAACTATTCCGTTTTCTTTAAATCTACATACCCAAGCTTAAAAGATAAGAAAACCAAAGAGCACACAATCGTGGGTGAGAGATGTTGCAGCACAAGGCGTTCCACTGTTGGGGGCAGTTTTGCTGCCAGGATACAAGTGCCTTCTTCTATCAATTTCCTCAGCAATGCCCCCCAAACTGTGTTCACATATGATGAACAGGAAATCCTACAGAAACCACTCATGATTTTATCTGAAGATGAAAGTACATATTATCTCCAGCGCCTCTACATTCTTAGAATATATTTTGTACAATAAAATAGGTTTTCTACATAATTCACCAAAGAATCTGTGTTTTTCCCTCAGAGATGGAAGCTAAATACTTGCTCTGTAAAAGTTGTTGTGGTTGAATCCCTGCCAATCTGGAATGTTCCCTGCCTAATTAAGTATTTAATAACCATTATTTGCTGCTTTTACTGAGAATGGCTGGAATTCAAGCTGTTCTAAAACCTCTCATCTGCTGTCCATGACAAGGAGACATATGCTGATGAAGGTCTAATACGATTTTGCTGAAGGCTAAACTCAACACATCTGGTAAAAATCTCAAAAGGGTCCCAGCTTCAATATTCACTCATAATTCTGACAGAGCACCAGAGTTTACATGCAATCAAGGCGAGAAGTAGAAACGTACATGGCATCCATCTTTGAGGAAGAAAGTTAGAAATATAAGCAATCTTTAGGAGAGGAAAAAGCCAAACTCCTAACGTTGAGAATAGGGATGGATTCCAATAGGATTTGGACCCTTTTTTATTTTTACAATTAGATATATCCCCCCATACATTTTTTGACGGAACTTCTTGATAATTTGACCTTAGGAAACATACAATAAAACTGCACACAGTTTTGGAAAAAATGTAAGATATTGTCTTTAACTGTTTTTTATAACAGTCTAATAATATATAACTAAATGAGACTTTCAAATCAAATCTAGTAAGCACCAGAAAGGCAGTATTATTTTCTTCATGTGTGAATGGCCAGACAGATCTGACTAGAAAAGTACAGAACACCTTAATGTATACTATTGCAAGACAAAACTTAAATGATATATACAACCATTTTGTGGAATTATAGTAGTATAACAATATAAATAATAAGATATTTGGATAAACGTTTGTTCTGTAAAAATTAACATTGTTCTGAGGACAGTATACACCCTATGCACACACACAGGCATGCACATAACATAGATAACCAGTCATCAAAGAAAATACTTGATATAATTTTGATTATTTGCCAAGAATTGAAATATTTTTCATTTTTGTAAAAATTATTTAATAAACATTTTGTATTTCATAAATATTTGTAAATAATATTTAAATATTATTTAATAATATTTAAGAAATAAATATTAGTATTCTCTGAAAGTCATTCTACAATCCTGCATTTCTCAAATGATTTTGTAAGCTGCCTCACAAAAAAAATTAATTAAAATACAGTATTTCTTCAGTCTAGTAACTCGGTAACAACTATTCTGCAAAATTAGGTTTCTTGAAAGTATCTTTTAGTACGTTAGTCTATATAGTCTGTTTCCAAGAGGGGCACATGAAGTACAGAATTCTTCACAATTCCTTGACTACACGCATGTCGAATGCATGTAGCTCAGGCCTGATGAACTATGGTCACTTTGTAACAGCTAATTAAATGGTGATGTCCCATTCTTCCAGAAATGAATATGATTTTCAGCATTGGTTTGTAATGCCCTTATCTCAGTGAGTCTTCTTAAAATCTGTAAAGAAGTGAAATTTAAAGGCCTTCTTTCTATGCTCATTACTAGCCATATTAAAACAATACAAAATTATCTTGTCTTTCCCTCAAGGAGTAGGAATGAAAAGAAGATAGGAAGGTAGTTGAGAAAGAATGAAGAAATGATTTTAACTTAATAATAGCTACAGTGGTGGGGTGATAATGCATTTGTCATATAAATAAACCATAGTCGGGCGTGGTGGCTCACACCTGTAATCCCAGCAACTTGGGAGGCTGAGGCAGGAGGATTGGTGTGAGTCTGAGACCAGCCTGGGCTACAAAAGTGAGCTCAAGGCCAGTCTGAACTGCATAGCGAGACCCTGTCTCAAAAAGACAAAAATAAATAAATAAATAAAAAACCATAGTAGGAGTCTGTATATCAGCTGTAGAAATCAAGCACAGGAATCTTACAGATATCCTGTTGAAAATAATATACTGTATGAATCAAATATGTACATATTCTAAAGTCTTTTATTTTCTACGAACACAACTACCATCTACCAAAACCCTCAACATATAGCCAGAAAAATGTGCTACAGAAATAATGTTAAGTGACTGGCTCAAGTACAGTTCCTATTTATCAATAACTTCCCCAGATATTTACTTTATCATTCACTAGAGCAATAACTTGATTTATGGTATTGTCCTGAAGAGTAAGTAAAATATCCTCACCCACCCCAATTAAAAACATGGATGAGAGTGCAGGCCATAGTAGGACCAACATAGTTTCTGCTATAAGCTTCTTTGCAGGGTGAAAGTATGAAATGTTAATGTCCATACAAAGAGAACTCAACATCTGTTGTTCTCCTGATGCCACAGATGTGCAAGTGGTCATGCAGAGAAGACTCTAATGTTTCATTTTCCTGAGTCATTCTCAATTCCAGTGATATAAAGCCTGGCTCAAAGGTTCTTCAGGGTGCAACTCTGGCTCACAGAGGAACACCACTAGGACAGCAGGATGAAGGAAAGATGTGGAGGAAATTTGGAGATCTGAAGCAAATTGAAGCCAAGATGATTCGGGGGTTGGGGGCTAGGATTATAGGCTACAGAAATCTGTTGTATCGTTCTGTTATCAGTGCGAAAAGAAACAACGAGAAGACCCGATGAATAAGCTTCAGAGGACTCACTGAGCCTTGTCTCTCTCGAAGTGAGCCCAGAGCTGCAGAAACCGCTCACTTTTATTGAGGGCTACCAAAAGGCTATGGAATGTGCGAGACTACTTTACAGATTACAAATTACTATGTCTTCTACCATTTGCCTAACACTAGGTTCATACAAATGCTAACAGATAACCAAGGAGCAGGGGAGGTGACAACCCTTAACATCCCAAGCAAGAAAGAGATCAATAAACAGGCCACCAGCAAAGGAAGCTGCTATCTGCAGGTGTAAATCCCAGCTTTCCGGGACCTACAACAGACAGCAGCCCTCCCTGGGCTCTGTTTCTTGTTTCCTGCTTCTCAGGATATCAGTTGGGCATATTGCTATAGAAATCAACCAGTACTCACAGAAAAAGACCATCAAAAAATAAAGGAGTAGCATTCCCATTAAAGATATGTTGTTATACAAGTAGAACTATTTCAGGAAGAAGGGAAAGCAAAGGGAAAGTCTGGCTGAGGATCACAATAACTTTATCTAAAAAAGTCTCCACCATCCATCACAAGATTGGAGTAAAGCATAACCTGGATAGGATTAAAAAATACTTCTTCCAACTAATTATCAAATGCAGAGTTAAGAGAACTAAAAGATTCATTACATACTAAGTAAAGATATTCCATTTTCTTTCACATCTGAGTTATGGTAGAAATTGAAACTACAACTCATGTTTATCCCTCAGGGAATAAAGCATATGTACTCATTAAGAATATGACATTTGTTAAACTATGAGAGGTGGAGAAAAATAACTAATGCTGTCATCTCAACATTAATTTTTCTACCTGGAAGAATTCATTTTCATATATATGTTATCTATCTATCTATTTATATATCTAATGCTGTCTATTGAATGTTGTCTATCTATCTTTCTATCTAGCTAGTCCACTCAAAGCTCATCCCCCTGATTATCATGACTTGCCACAAGAATATATTTCAATGAATGTTAAAGAAAAGAACAAGGAAAAGAAACTCAATTTTTTTGTTACACGAATTGAACACATAATAGTCCTAAATAGGTCCAGCAATGTCATGACCCGACAAAATCCAGATGTGCCTGAAATATCCTTCAACTGACTCACATTTAAAGAAATATCACAAGTGAAAAAGAGTGCAATTTAGTTCAGAGGCATGAATATATAGATCAGCTAGAAACCTAGCAGATCCGTGGTGCTGAGCAGTCTATAGTGTCTTTCTGATATTTCTCCTTAGGTGAAATGAAGCTAATGCTTTACTTTTTAATTTGATAAGTGTTATGAAAATTACTAAAATGGTTGAAAATTGAAATAAGAAAGATCCCTCTATATTTTCCACCAATAATATGTAGATCTTTCTTGAGTTGGCCTCATTAACCTGGCATAGTCCCTACTGGATAATCAATTAACAATCAGAAGCACTTACTAAAGCAAATACAGGTATTTATTCTATTTGGTTGTCATCACTGATTAAGAGAACATGGAAAAGAATTGTTTTCTTGGAAAAGATAGAGGAGAATTCTAAAAGGACCTTAGTGCCTGTAACAGTCTCAAATAATTTTGATAAACCAGAGGGTATCAAAAGTCATTTAATTCAGTTAGGAAAATGACCACATAATGAACTGTGATCATCTCTGACACCCCAAAACTGGTGATGACAGATTCTATAGTAAATATTAAAAATTAGTAAAATCACAGTGAGGTAGACATTAGACTTTCACCATGTATAAGAAATTATAAAAGAATCTAACTGGATCCAGCTAACTATACCAGACAATAGCCCAATTCTTGCTTACATTCTGAATCATATTTTTAAATTTATGACCCAAAATACCCGATTGGTAGTGATGTATTCAGTTCCCAAGATACAAGTTAAAGTGGTCTTTCTTCCTTTCTGCTAGAAGCATTTCAAATAAACAATAATATTACTTGTCCAAGTAGTTAAAGGCAAGATCTTATAGATATTGACAGAATGAAATAAGACACTTGGGTCCCTGACACCATGAATTGGTAAAAACAGACTTATACTGTTTATTTGAGATTTTTACATGAGAGAAAATAATTTTCAACCTTGCCAACTGCAATACTATTTTGTTCTAGTTAATGGAGATCGCTACTTATCTGAGCTTCCAAAGTTAATTCAATAAAAAATACTTATCTGATTGTTTATTAAGTTCGAGATTCAACCACAAGACAAGAAATACTAACCATCCTGCAACACTTTCTACATATTTGTGTTCACTCTGTACAAAGACTGCAAAAGACAAAGTCATCAATTGCACATACAGGCCTGAACAGAGAACTGGGATAGAGGATATTGACTGATCAGGAAACTGTCTAATGGAGTGAAAATAAAATAACTGAAGCAGCCCTTTTAACATACTACTTCATTAACAGAATAAAACACAAAAACATCACCTCTAAATGCATATGGAGATACATACACACACACCCATACAAAATACACACATAAACATAGGTAGCCTCATAAATATACTGGAGTTAATTTCCCATTTCCTTTTTCCACTCTGAAATACCTTTTGTTCAATGATTTACGATATAATACCTCCCATCATTGTTACTTGTGCATGATTTGACTATGCTCAAAGAACATAAATTCTTGGCAGAAAGATTATGTCCCATTCTTTTTCTGTATTCCAGTAGTAAGTTATGCAGTGTATGGAAAATAAAAGGAGCTTAACATTGTACATACAAGGCAATTTAAGTAGTTGAATTTAAATCCTCTCATTCTACTAGAATTTTTAAATATTCTAACAAAATATACCTTGTAAATATATTTGGTAATGAACTCATCGTACGATTCCTAAGGAAAACATGTTCAACATAACCAAACCCTTACCCTTAGAATTTAAAACTGAATTTCCCTATTTGCTATAAATGTAAATACCTGAGTACCATTTGACACAAGTATCTGGTAAGCTATCCAAACATGAGTACCACAAAAACAACAGCTGTCAGATAGTCATAAGAGAAATGTCATTTGGCTTCAACATAAATGATTAAGGGATATTGATTTTTTTTCTCTGAGATGCTTTTATTTATTTTTTTTTTAATGTATTTGGCACAGGGTCTCACTGTGCAACTCAGACTCGTAGTGATCCTCCTGTTTTCAGCCTCTCCAGATCTGGGATTATAAGTGTGGGCCACCACACCGGGTCTTGGTGGCTGGCTCAATGCACCCCGGGGGTGGGGCCAACACAGCATGTACTACCAGGAATCAAACGTTGGTCCCTATGCTTGCTTAAGTAGATGCTTAGTCCACTGAGCTATGAGAGGTCCTTTATAATGCAAAATAAATGTTCCTAAGAAAAAGGAAATCATATGCCTATCTATACTTTCTATGGGTTGTTCATCTGTGATTTATTGAGCTTTAAATTTTAAGTTTAATTAAAATATAGTACAGTATGAGGATGCTTTTATAAAATGAATGACCTGTATTTGATGATCTCCATAAATTCCTTTTAACTCTAAAATGATTTCTCCACATTCATTCATAAATCTCAATGAAAATGCCATGCCAGGAAAGTCAATACAACCTTAAATTTTTGTCCTCTACCTTTCTGGCAGCCTTTTTATAAAACAAGTTATGAGGGATTTTAGAAAGAAAATTTCAAAGTCAACAATCACAAGGGCATAAATGACAGCACTAACTTGTAAGAGGAAAATGCTATTTCATATGGCAGTTTTCCAGTTATGCAGCAGTTATTGAGAACATAGTGGAAATTTTGTACACTCAACAGCCTTGATATTTTCCAATCATACACAGTTGTAATCTTCAGTTTAGCCATCTACTGACATTTTCATATGTGCTTGTGCAGGAGCTCAAATAATGGAGATAATGGATATGTAGAACTCTGACCATGTGCCATACTGAGAAATAACCTTTAAATTTCTGGGTAGATAAGGGTCCAAGCATATGTATAATTTTTTCCTGTTTTTAAGCAATTGGAATTTTACATAAAACTCCACCCAGAATTATTTTAAAGCATAGAACTTAAAACTACCAAGTGATTTGTTAGAGAAGTCAAGCCACTGTTTTCCAGAGGAATTGTTTGAGCTCCTGGCCCAAATCTGGCCTATTGCTGTATTTTGTTTTGTTGCTGTTTTTGCTTTGTTTCCTTTGTTCTGCCTGTACTTGTTTGTTTATTTATTTTAATACCTACTAAATTTTTCTGCAATATTTTCTAGGAGCAACATTTCGTTGTTCTCTGTTGATAATTCTCAAATGCATATCTATTCCCACATTGTGCATTAATAAATACAAGTACACCTAAGTAGTTCATGAACTGGAACTGAGAAAGTAAAAAAACTAGTATGTCCTTCCCAATATTTGGATGCACACTATAGCACTATGACTAGCAATTGTGCCTCTGTACAATGAGAATAATTTTAGGAATGTCCAAGATTTGTTCTTAGCTACAATTTTTCTCAAATTCATGTCTCCTTTCTATTATTTACCCATAAATCACCCTACTATACCTTGTAATAAGTGAAACTCATACTTTCAGAAAAGCAAAAGAAAAGCCAAATGGTTTCTACAAAACCAAAAGCCCTAAAGCAATTACATACATTTATAACAAAATTGATGTTAAATTTTCTTTTACATACCAACCTGGTTCATCTGAAAATTTTTCCACATTATATCAATAATGATGAGTGTTATGGTTTGTGTCTAGTTGTCCCCCACCCCCAAAGCCTCATGCAGTCATGGGGCAGGGACTTTGAGAGTTTGAGACTAACCCATGATCCACTGGGATTATGTGACTTAGTACTACTGAGATTACAGATGTTAGTACTGTTGGGATTATGAGTGTGGTCTGAGGCAGATAACCTGAGACAGAGAGGCTGAATGTAATATGAGAGAGACAGAGAAAGAGACTCCCTCTCTGATGCTCTCTGTTGCCTCTGTTGCTGTTGTTGCGCTGTTGCTCTCTGATGCCCTGTTTGGTAGGTTGCCTCTGTTGCAATTGTTTCCACAGTCCTGAACTGGATGCTCCCTGCCCTGTTCCACTCAGCCTGGGGCCAGCCAAATATGGACTGAAACCTCCAGTAACTGTGAGCTAAATAAACCTTCCTTTCCTTCATTTCAGGCGTTGAGTATTTATCCCAGTAATGAGAGAAGAGTAACTAAGTTAATGAGACCATTTGTTTAATCTTCCTATTAACAATATTATACATTTATTTGTAATTTCTGAACTATATAGATATAGGTAGGCACTTACTCCTTAGCCTCTGAGATGAATGACTTATTTCCCTGAAATTTCCTGTCATAAAACACTGATTGCTAAATCATAAAGATGAACAGTGACCTATATTCTGATGTTTTAGAACTGTACAAGTAACATCGCTAACATTTTAAATCTGAAATCATCTGGGCATAGTGGCTCACACCTATAATCTCAGCATTCTGGAGGCTGAGGCAAAGGATTGTCATGAGTTTGAAACTAGCGGTGGCCTACATAATGAGTTCAAGCCCAACCTTAAGTACAGAGTAAGGCATGTCTCAATCAATCAATCAATTTGAAATGAGCATTGAAACTTCTGGTACACAGGTAATTCTCTGTTCCTTAAACTGGGGAATTACATTCTTTGTGGTAGAATCAAGCTTTTCATTCATGATGCACACCATATATATGTTTTGTGCAGTTGCACGTTTTTTCAAAAGCTACAACAGGAAAAATTCAAAGATACTCATAGAAAATAAACATTAATAAAAAAAAAATTAAAAAA
The DNA here is from genome assembly GCA_004027025.1 of Myocastor coypus. Taxonomy (NCBI): domain Eukaryota; kingdom Metazoa; phylum Chordata; class Mammalia; order Rodentia; family Myocastoridae; genus Myocastor; species Myocastor coypus. The sequence goes on from PVJA010024189.1 coordinate 12,096, forward strand.
AAAAAGAAAATAAACATTAATACTGTGCTTCTAAAGAAAAAATTTCAAGGCAGATGCATAAATTTTCCATGATAGTTAACTCAATAAATTTCTGTATCATAGAATAGTGTTGCTCCTCATATACTTTCTGTTTCTGATCATCTTCATCATGTACTTTCGCAGTTAACTTCATTACACAAAACTTTATTGAGACTCATCCTATTATTAAGCCAAAATATAAAAGCTATATAATTATCCCAAAATAATTTGATAAATTCCAATATCTATGTTATGTTTAGAACGTTTGACCATTGAACCTTTTTCACACACTAAGATATAGTACTCAGACTCACAGTTTACACTTTGATGGCTGACACCTTTACCAACAGTGAAAATAACCTAAGAGTGTCTGTGATTACACCATTCAACATTGTTATATAAGTGTACTGTAATGCAAAATATAAACGCTAAAATTGTTAAAGATACACAATTACTATTTCATTTACACATGATTAAATACTTGGAAAATTCTGAAGAAAATAGAACAACACTTCTAGAATTAAGAACTAATAATAGAATTTAATGAAGTAAACAAAATGATAAGTATTACCCAAATGCTATACAGGCTGCAAAACATCCCTGAGGAATGAAATAAATGACTTCAATGAATGCAGAAATATACTCAGTCCCCAGCAAATAACGTGCTATAAAAGTGCTCATTTGCAGCACTCTTTATCATAATAATAAAAATGGAAAACAACTAAGTATTTCACAATAGGACATTGGTAAAATATTGTAGAGTCATACAACATACTGCAAGGAGTCATAAAATGTGTGAGAAAATATTTCACATCTTAGAAATATGTTCAAAGTGGACATTTAGTTTTTTAAAAGCAAGTCACACAAAGTTCTTTTAAAATTATCTCTTTATTCATGCAAACATGTACTCAGAAAACAACATTAAAATGCTACCTCTCAGAATAGGTTGTATTATGTATGATTTTTATTTGTATGAAAATTTAATTTATCTGCATTTTTATTTATTTATATTTATTTATTTGGTACAGAGTCTTTCTGTGTACCTCAGACTCATAATGTTTCTCCTCTCTCAGCCTCCCCAGCAGTAAGATTACAAGCATGTGACACCACACCCAGTTTCCAGCACACACACCTGGATTCTGGGACTAGCATGGCACATGGTACCTGAGATCGAGCTCAGACCCTTGCTCTTCCCAGCCAGGTGCCTAGAATGCTGAACTATTTCCCCAGCCCCTGTACTTTTATTTACATATATTATTTTTCCATTTGATATAAGATATGTCATATTCATAATAATAAAACAACATATATAACTATCTTAGAAAAATATTTTTAAAAACTTACTATTGATAGGATAGTTTCTACCTGTGTACCCTAAAACAAGTAAGTAAAATGAAAAATGCAGCCCTAATACATGTCTAGAGTTTGATTTCTTCAAAGATAATAATAATACATTTGATAAATTATTTAATTCTCATCCCAATCACTTGACACCAGATTATCTTTATTCTTTTTACACAGTTAACAAGAATATAAATCAATATGGATACTATGAAAATATTACAGATTCATTAAAAACTAAACACAAAGCTACTGTACTATATAGCAACCTTACTACTAGGTTGCCATTCAAAGTAAAAGAAAGCATTACGGATCATTAATGGTGATTTATCAACTTGACTTCAGTAAGAACTGCACCTGTAGATTAGAAGAGCTCCGATGTGTTTGTGGATAACCGGTCTGTAAGCCACAAACTGAATGGCAAAGACCCACCACACTTTTGTGTGGCACCAACCAGCAGGTTTGTAGCCTGAATATAATTAAAAAGGAAAGAAAAAAGAAGTTCTTTTCTCTTTTTCCATGGAGCTCCAGTGTTCACTACTGCCTTTAGAATTTGGTCTCCAGTTCTTTCAGTCTTCTGATGCAGACTCTTTGGCCTCTAGACACACAGGCACTGGTGACTTTGGTGTAGTCTAGACCTTTGACTTTCAGTTATCTTTGGGCCCTACAACCCTGTAGCATGCAGATTGCTCTTCTGGATGCTTCTGTGTCTGATCCACCAGATGGCCATTTGAATCTCCAAGTTTGACCCTGTAAGCCTACCTCATAAATACCTTACATATTTTACATTGACTCTGCTTCTCTAGAGAACCATAACATGCATTCTATTAAATATATGCCTGAACACCCAAATGGTAACCATAAATCCCTATATTTTCCTTTCCCATGATTAGCACTGTGAATGTTGTCATACTGCCCTGACAAGCAACTATCTCTCAGTGGTTCTAGCAAAAAAACACTGAAGCTTCCCTGTTATAGAATATATGCATTCCCTGGTGGGGTGAAGGAGCAGTGAGTGCCCCAGGTGATATTTCCCATCTCATACCCTAAATCCAACTCATTAAAAACAAATCCATGAAAAACAGAATATATGTAGTGAGAACTGGGTAAGCAGTACGGAAAGTCATGGCGTTTGCTTTCTCTCTGAGTTAACCAGGGTGATCTCAGGTCCCAGTCTTCCTGCCTCAGCCTCCAGAGTGGTTGGAATTACACAAGTCAAACTTTTGACCCAGTTGTGTTTTGTTGTTGTTGTTGTTGTTGTTTGTTTGTTTTTTATTTTGGAGGGGAAAACTTTTTACTTTTATTCTGCTTTCTACATTTTTACTTTCCCAGTATTCTAACTTCCATGATAGTTCTCCCTCTCCATTTTCTTTTTCTTAATTATTTTTTAATCACTTAAATATGGTTTAGCTTATTTCTGTCCTGGCCATTCCTGCAGTTGCTACTGTTAGGCATGTAATTGTCTCAGTTATTTTTGTTTGTTGTGTTTTGTTGTTGTTGCTGTTGTTGTTGTTGTTGTTCGGTTAGTTGGTTGGTTGGTTGATTTTGGGGGGTTGTTTTTGGTTCTGTCTTTTGCCTTCTACTTCTATCTGTCCTACTGCTTTTTGTCACTGTCACTCGTTTCACCTTTTCCATGCATTGCTGGAGATTGAGCATGACAATAGGATTCTCCTGGGTACACCCCACCGCTGACTCCACTCTGACCCCACACTGAGACACAGAACATGATTTAGCAGTGTTCAAACTCTGGTAAACACTTTATCTCGAAGGATAGGAAATTCTGGAAGCCAGAGGTAGAGGGATTCATGAGTTCTAACTCAGCCTGGAGAACTGAGAAATTAGCAAGACTGTTGCAAAATTAAAAACTAGAAGTTGTGCATTTAGCTCAGTACAAATGTTCCATGTTTAATTTCCAGCACTAAGAGGAAGCAAATAAACCTAGGATGACGAAATCCCCAGACCAGCCATTCAGCAGAAAAAGCTAGGGGAATGAGCGCTGACAAATGTCTGTTAACCATCTATCTCTTTAGCAACTGAAGAAAAAAAGAACACAAAAACTAAGAAATCTCAGCATTCATCACTCCCATATGCCTTCATAGAATACACTGTTAACAAAATTTGAAGAAATCCCACAGAACCCATGTCTTCCTTGATCTACAAAGCCCTTCCCTCCTCTACCAGAACTCTCCTCCTAATAGACTTACAGAGTAAATGGGAACATCAAGCTCTAGAGCAGTAGGCACTGTGTCAAAATACACTAATCACCACTAAACAAGTAACAGAGAGACTATAGAATCAAACCCATGAGGAAATACACTCAAGATTTCACAGTAACTTGATATTTTAGGACACATATGCAAGAGAAGGCTACAAAAGACCCTCACATAAATGTCAACAGATACACAGAGCACATTATCATATATTGAATCACAGCAATCCAAGAGACACAAAAATATATGATAATATGACTCCTCCGACTGTGCATAATTCTCTATCAGTGGACTCACAAGTTACTGAAGTGGATGAAATACTGAATAAGATTCAAAAGAATCAGTATAAAATCAGCGATTCCAGTAAAACAAAGAAAGTCAATAAATTTAGGAGGTTATGCAGGCTAGTAACTTTTATTTTTTTATTTTTTGAAGAACACAAAATAATAAAAATAAATAATATAAAATTTTACTAAGCAAAATAAAACGAATTCAATAATAGTTACTGTATTGCATGATTTTAATCACAGATTTTTTAAAAGATAGGAATCTTACAAGTGAAAAGAAATTAAATTTCTTGAAATTTCACAAAACCAAAACATGCTTTAGGCCATGGAGCCAGTTATAATAAAATATACTCTGAGGGGCTGGTGAGATAGCTTAGCAGACTAAAATGCCTGCTTAGGCAAGTTTAGGCAAGTGCAGGGACTGTGGTTTGATCCCCAGCACCACATGCCATGCCAGCCCCACCCTTTACAGTGAGCTGAGCTGGCCAGAGTATAGGTGTAGCGGCATATACCTGTAACCCCAGTACTAAAGAGGCTGAAAGCAGGAGGATAACCATGAGTCCAAGGTGCATAATAAGACCCTGTAACAACCAAACACATAAAAAGTAAACCTCTGAAATAATCTTAAGAATTTTATCAGATCACAGTGGAATGAAATTAAAAATTAATATCAAGGGAAACCACAAAAACTAGACAAAATATGCAGAATACAATTTTGAATAATCCGAGGGTAACTGAAGAAATCAGAAAGGATTTCAATTTTCCTATAATTAAGTAGAAATGGAAATACAAGTGGAATACAATAAAGGCAGTTTTTAAAAAGTGTCTCTGGGTGATGGCATGTGTCTATAATCCCAGTGCTGGGGAGACTAGAAAGAAGAGAGTCACCACAAGTCCAATCTGTGTAGCAAGACTCTGCACCAAATACATCATAAAAGTATAGTGTCTAATAATTAGAGTTCTTTTATTAGGCTACATTAGCTTATAGACATTAAACATTTAAGTACCACAACTAACTTTTCTTCGTTTCATAATTTTTCATACAATTATCATTATAATTTTATTTTTCCTATAGGTTCAATATGAGTTAAACTACTGAAATTACTTTTTGTGCATTTGTTCATCCACTCATACATTCATGCAACAAATATTCATTGCCAGACCCTTATATATCCGTTCTCAATTATAAGAGAGAGAACCACTACATTCAGAAACCAAAATGTCTTTTGCCAAAATTTTGGCCTGCATATAATAAAGATTTCTCATGAAATTCAGAAAGACGGATGGTAGAGGAGACATTAGTATCTAGCAGGAGTTTCCAGGGAGGCTCACAGGTAAGGGGCTGAAGTAAAGTTCACCAAACCTTCTACATGAGGAGGTAGAGGTCAGCTACGTTTGGTGGAGCAGGAAGACAGCATTGGTGGCAATGGCTTCACTAATCATTGCTCTCTCAGCTCTGCCAACAATGCACAGGATTTATTTATGGTTCAGCCGTTTCCTTTTTCATTGGACTTTCTTACAGTATTTTCTATTTTCCCCCAAAAAAAGGCATTCATGAGTATGTTTAAGTAGTTTTGGCCTTCAAATGTGTTTTTATAATCAACAGAAACAGTTGATTATAGTCTTTGAAAAATCACACATGATAATTGTCATTTTTATTTTCCCTAAAACGCTCTCATATTTAATAGTCATTGTACAAATAAAGCTACATGACAAGAGCAGATGAAAAAACATTGAGAGGCATCTGAGTTACTTTTCTTCTGTTGCTGGGACAAAATACTCAACACTCAAAACTAAGAAAGAAAAGGTTCATTTAGCGCATAACTATGGGAAGTTTCAGTCCATACTCAGCTGGCTCCAAACCAGAGTGGCACATGGCAGAAGGTGAATTTTCATGGCAGTGGAAAACAGCAAAGAGTAAAAAGGAGCAGCAAAGGCAGCGTCAGAGTCAGCCAAGCTCTTTCTCTTCCTTATATTGCATCTAGGTCACCCACCTAATACACACACACAAAAAAAAAAAAAAACTAACAATAATAATAATATTCTAATCAATAAATACTGATTGAACTGAACAGACAATTCTAAAAAGAAGTACAAGTGCCCAGTAAGTATATGAAAAAAAAAAGTTCAGCATCTTGACCCTTAAGGAAATGTAAATCAAACTACATTTAGATTTTATTTCACCAGAGTCAAAATGACTATATTGACAATACAAGTAATAAAGGCTGGCAGAGATGTGAAACAAAGGGTACCCTTCCTTATACACCAATAATATAAATTAGCATAGCCACTATGGAAATTGGTATATGAACATTGAAAAAGAACTACCATATGACCCACCTATATTACTCCTTGGCATATATTCAAAGAATTAAAGTCAGCATGCTATAGAGATACCTGCACACCCATGTTTACTGAAACACAATAGCCAAGACAAAGAACTAGCCTACGTGCTCATCAAAAGATAAAAGGGTAATATAATGGTTTCTCTCATATGTGAAATTCACAAAGAAACAAACAGTAAGTGTGGAAATAAAAAGTAGTCTTTTGGAGGAGAGAAAGGGGATCAAAGAAAGTCGAATAGAAAAAGTAAAGGAGAGAAATAGAGGACTAAGTAAGATCATTATCTTATATGCATAGATGAAAAATGCACAATGAATTCCATTATTCTGTATCATCACTATACCCTAGGGAAAAAAAAATGCTATTCTCCCAGAAGAACAGAATAAAATAGTTATCATGAGAAATTAAACAGACAGAAAAGAGGTGAGATTGAAAGATATTAGATAAGGGAAACAAAACCCAAAGAGGAAGAATTGGTTCTAGTTTTCTATAACATCATATGGTAACTATTGGTTATAGAAGTCTACCATATATTTTGAAATAATTAGAAGATTATAAAATTTTCCAGGACATAGAAATGATTAATATTTGGGATGGAAATATTTATGACCACAATTTAATCCTTATACACTTTATACATGTGTCAAATTATACTATAATCATGAACAGATATACATTTTGTGTCTCCATAAAATCATACTAATAAAAACACATTTGAGGTGAAGACCATGTGCCAGAATAAGTTCTGGCAGATAACTAGCTATGCCAGTGTATTAATAGGACTAATGTCCAGCATCTTAAACCCTGAGTAGAAATGACTTTCAAAGCAGATTGCATTTCTACTTAAGTAACTACAGAGTCTATCCTAGATACCAGATATCATACTTTGGTAGGTGTTTAGAATAGCAAACAGTGCACAAAAAATTCTAAGAGTGTTTTCAATTCATGACACACAAGATCTAGAGTTAGCTAAGTTTATTACTTCGGTAAAACTTAAGAATGAAGTGCTAATGTCAACACACTAATATATAGATTTTTTTTCCTTAACATGATTCACCAAGAGAATTTGGCCTCTGAAAGAGAGCATGAAACGCAATCATGGAAGTTAAGAATTATGATCAGCCTAAGTCCTATGAAATTCCCCGGAAAAAGCACCTCTTTTGTTTACAACACTCATCATCTTGACTTCGACAGTCAAACTTCCTTTTAAAAAATTCATCTTATAAATGATGCATTTCATGCATATGCATGTGGTAACATAGTTAAAACAAAATCAATAAGCTTTCACGGGGTATAATCCAAGATGAGATATGATTCACTTTTTTATTTTCTTCATATGTTATACTTACTTTGGATTACAATCAAGAAGTAAGCAAAATATGATTTATAAAATTTATGTCATGATACACTTAACAACCTTACAAAAGCTTCAGATGCATTATTCCTTGCAATAAACACTGACATTTATTATCTGAAATTCTCATTTATGCTAAAGGCAGACTCATTCTTTACTTAGGTAATGAAAATTTAATGCAGTAGTCATATGTGTATGAAAAGGAAAGAGGAATATAAAATATATTAAGTAATTCACTTGCCTATTACATTATCAGAAAGAGGATATCATTTTTATTCTCACATTACTCAATCAATAGATTTTGCAGCAAAAATGTCAGCAGATGGGTAGATTTTAGGACTTCTCTGACATGTCAGATTTACTGAGAAATGAGAGTTCTGTGAGCTAATCTGGTTTTCAACCTCCTCAAAATTCAGAATTTTCCAATGAAGCATGCAAAATAAAGACATGTTTTCTCCCATCTAAAGCATGTCTTCCACCTGTGGGCAACTGTACAGTGAACTCATGACAGTGTCTACTACTTACCTGGATGAAAAATGGAAAGCCCAATTATCCTAAATGTAGCTCCTTTTGTCTTTTTCATTCTTTTACCTGTATATTCAGCTAAGATATCAGTTGAGTATTATTTTTTTTAAATCTTGGGAATGAACTTGGCATGGTGGCACACGCCTATAATCCCAGCACTTGGGAGGCTGAGGCAGGAGGATTGGTGAGAGTTCAAGACCAGCCTGGGCTACAAAACTGAGCTTAAGGCCAGCCTGAACTGTCCAGCCAGACCCTGTCTCAAAAAGACAAAAAAAAATCTTGGGAATGAATCACAAAACTATGAAGCATGCACACACCAGAATCAAGTTTAAAAAGATGAAGTTTTGGAGGTAGAAATTGAGCAGTTTGACAGAAAGTACATTTTTTGTCAAGCATATATACTACCTTAGTTCCAAGATGTTCAAAATCTGCAGAGAGATAGTGTTGAATGCCACCAATTTGTACATATGCTACATAAACTTTGTACATTTGTACAAAGTTTAGGCATTTGATCCTAGCACTTTTCTCTGGATGCTGTAAGCTCTAACTGAGATAAGCTTACTATTTCACATCACAATAAGTCTTACATGCAGTGAAGTCTCACTGGAATATTCCCTACAGACACATTGCTTGAGATTGCTTTACATCAAGATATTTGATGTTGCTATAATACCACACCTCTAAAATGGGTTCTATCTACAAGTGAATTTTCAGGCATAATTTTAAGAATGAGATCTCAAATGGCAATAAATTAGATGATGGTTCCGACAAATATTTCTTTCACTGACCCTTACTCCAGGGATAGAGTATATTTTACTATTTCAGTGATAAACACATGATAACATGACTTGGCTTGGTTGATGGAATAATAGGAAATAGGATAAGAAAAATAAAGCCTTGAATTATGTTTGTACAGTAGAACTGGACTAGTTGTGTTTTTGTCAGTGCTACAGAAAAGACATTCTCAGGCAGCACAGCATTCAAAGAATAGTAGATACTTGGAGTTGATTGGAACTCAGCCTACAATTTGAGGCCAGTCCCAGCTGTAGTCAAATACATTGGCTGACTGATTAGCCAACACACAGAGAAGCGAGAATAAATGCTTTTACTTTACACCACTGTGTTTATAATTATTTCTTTTTCAACAATAGTGTGGTACAATTGATATATATCTGGCAGCCAACCTATTATAAAAGTAGTAATCATAAAATAGAAAGAAGTCCTTACAGTTGACTATAAAGCAATTATAGTATCAGAAACTTGATGAACAACCCCATGGCATGCATATAACTAACAACTGTGATATACACCAACTAATAGATTATCATTTTAATTTATGTGAAGTACTAGGCCTTTTGGCCTGGAAGGATATTCTGATTATTAGTTCTATATCTAAATATGTAGAGTAAATATTTTCCCAGTCGAATTCTAGTGGAAGAAATCAACAGCTTAATGAAGAAGACAAGTGATTTAATTTTGAATGTTTATTCCAATGTGTTGTATCTTATGCTGATACTCAGTGAATTAATGATATGTTGAAGTTACCAAAAAATGGTAAAAATGAATGTAAAATAAAGCTGCACAAATAATATGTTAGTAATTTTAACCTCTACATTAAGAATTACACTATAAATATAAGAATATTAATTATTATTCTTAAAGAAACCTAGCATATATGTTATAAAAAAGGTGGAAAATTCTCCAATACTTATATAAATGAAAAAAGTTGTGTTCATCCATTAACACAGCTCTTAATAAAATTACTACACATGTTAAAAAAAGCTAAATATTTTTTGGAAAAGTGTTTAAATTTTAACTATAATATTTTGATTATGGTGACAAAGATAATTTTACCCTTTAAATATCTGAATGAAAAAGAGAAAAATATTTTTGAAAACTTGTTTTAATTGCTACTATAATGTGTTGATTACGATGACAAAGATAACTTTATAAAAATTGCAAAAACTAACTCCAACAATTTACCTTTCATTGCTTTTAATAATCATGGAGGAATATTTTGGAGTATACATAATTTTCCTAAGGAAAAAAGACCTTTTGTAGCCTGCAGAATTATATGCTATTAAAGGTTTACATTGAAGGATACATATAGTAAAGGACTAAATCAAAATATTGTTACTTGCAGATGACACCATACTTAATTTAAAAAACCCAAAACACTTCCCAGATTCCTAGATCCAATAGCCCAGTTCAGCAATGTAACAGGAAGTAAACACACAAATATCAATAGCATTTCCATACATTAGTAATGAATTCAATAGAAAAGAAACCAGGAAAATAATACCATTTACTATAGCATCAAAAAGTTAAATTCTTAGGCATTAACCTCATCAAGGAAGTGAACAACTTCCACCCTGAAAATTAAAGACTTTGGAAATGGAAACCAAAGGCATCAGAAAGTAGAAAGATATCTCCTGTTCCAGGATAACCAGAACCAACCAAATCTGTTCTACTTCTAAAACTGATACAAAGGTTTAATTCAATCCTAAAGTATCAGTGGCATTTACAGAGAAAACAACCTACCACTTACACAGAGCCAGAAGAGGCCTAGAATGGTAAAAGCAACTTCGGATAACAAAAGCAAAGCTGGTAGCACCACAATCCTTGAGCTGAAGTTATAGTATGATGTTACAGTGATTAAAACAGCATAATACTGGCACAAAAACACAAATATTAATCACTGGAACAGAACCAGAAAAGGAAAAACAAACTCAGACACGTCCAACTATTTGATCTTTGACGAACAGGCCAAATACATACACTGGAAGAAAGACAGACTCTTAAAAGGTGCTGGGAAAACAATATCCACATGCAGAACATTGACTCTAAATGCATATGTCTCATCATGTATTAAAGTAAAATCAAATTGATCAAAGATCTAAATGTTAAAAAAAAACCACAATTTTCTTGAAGATAAAATAAGCACAAATTTTGAAGACATAGGTATAGTATGGTTACTTTCTAACAGGATCCCAACAGGACAAGAGATAATACTGATACTCAACAAATGAGATCATAATAAATTAAATATCTTCCGAACAGCAAAATAAAAATCCAATGGAATGAGTGAAGATAAAACCTTCATAATGGGAAAAAAATTGCCAGCTATTCTTCAGGCAGAGGAATAACACCTAGAATATATAAAGAATATTTCAAAAGTGCTTGTCAAAATAAAAGGACCAATCAAAAAATAGGCTACCAAAATGAATAGACACTTCTCATGAGAAGTACAAATGGCCAATGAAAAAATGTTCAGTATCATGGGGCATTAGAGAAAAATGAATGAAAACTACATTGTGATACCGTCTTACCCCAGAAGGAATGTCTATCATTCAAAACTCTAATATTAACAAATGCTGATAAAAATGTAGGGGAAAGGGAGCTCTTCTATGTTGTCGGTAAGAATGTGAACTGATCTGCTGGGCATGATGGCTCACGCCTGTAATCCCAGCACTCGGGAGACTGAGGCAGGAGGATTGGTGCGAGTTCGAGACCATCCTGGGCTACAAAAGTGAGCTCAAGGCCAGCCTGAACTGCATAGCGAGATCCTGTCTCAAAAAAAAAAAGAATGTGAACTGATCCATCCACTGTAAACATTGGTGTAGGTAATCCTCAACAAATTACAAATAGAAATTCCATTTGGCCCAGACATTCCCCTTCAGATATCTTTCTGACTTAAAGTCATGATTCTATAAGGATACATATAATACCCACTTTTAATACCCCATATCATACATGTAAGGATACATACTACACACATTTATAGCAGCATAATGTAAAATACCTAGATCTTGGAAATAGTGTATATATCCATCATCAGATGATCAGATAAGGAAATTGTGGTATTTATATATGATGAAGTACTATTCTCTCATAAGGAAAGCTGAAATTGAGGCATTCCTAGGTACATGGATGCAACTTGAGGACATAATATTAAGTGAAATAAATGAAACATACAAGCCAAAATAGCATATAGTCTCTCTTCTATGAAAAAAGTCAAGAATCATAAATATGCAAAAATTAAAATAGAAGACAAAAACAGGAAGTGGTAAGTTCAAATTAATAATTTTAATATATTTATGCTAATTTTTACCAATTGAATTTCCTTGACATTTTAAAAATGAGTAACGTTTACATCCTCACATAATCACTTATGAAATTTAAGAACATTGAAACATAATGATCTCTGATCTTCTGGTCATGCTTATCATTGTAATACATTATAAGTTTCCATAGAAATGTTTTAATGGTGCTTCAAAGAATATTACAAAAAATTTTAAAGGTGTTTTACACATATTTAAACATCTATCCAATAATTAATTTTCCTTCCATTTTCAAAGATCTATATTCCCTATCGTATCATTACCCTTCATCAGAATAAATTCAGCATATTCTGTAATGCAGGACTGCTGGTGTAAATTGTCCTGATTTGCTTTTACATATGATAATTAGTTTCATTCATATGATTACTTTCTCCTAGTTCATTGAAGAAGTTTTGGAGTGGGGATGTGTCAGGGCAGCACCTGTCTGGCAAGAGTGAAGCCCTGAGTTCAATTCCTGGTATCACCAAACAAAATAGTTAAAAAAGAAAAAAAAATTGTGCTATTACCTGGTTCCTCTTCATAAGAGGGAATCTTTTTTTCTTTAGTGACTACTTTAAAGAAAATGATATGCAGTATGGTCTATTAACTACTGTCATTCTTTTATTTTCTTATTAAGTTTTATTTTTTTATAAGATAAAAGATAAACGTTTATATTTTGAGTGTACAGTGTGTCCCTGAAATGAAAAGCTTTTAGAGCACCTTAAGTGACATTCTATATAAAGAACTCCACAAAGGGGAATTTGTTCTTAATCAAACAAAATATGTGTCTAAAGAATGATTAACACATCTGGCAAGAAGACAGGTAAGAGCCAATGTGAATAACATAAGCAGACCAATTATTAGAAATATATTAGACTCACTTTTGCTACTTAATCATCATGATTGTACCTTGTAAAGATGACTATGCTTCAAGGTGTTTGTGAAGCTGCAGAGAATTTTTCCATTTGGAAAATAATTTATTAGTGAGTGTAACTCTTGCTTCCAAATTATCTTCATGCATCATTTTATTGGCAGTAAAATGTTACTGTTGAGGATTCCCTGAGAATCCTGGATCCCAATCACGAAGGAAAACACCATGTTATATATATAAATTTCAATCGTATTCATACACACACACACACACACACACACACACACGCATGCATGCACACGCACACAATGATGCATGCAAGTAGCATGACTAAAGAGAAAGTTTATTCTTTATTTTTGACATGCAAACCTAGCTTTTAAGTTACAGTCTAGCAGAACACTTGAATAAGTCTATAAGATTTTTTTCATAAAAGTTGTAGCTTTTAAAAAGTTAAGGAGTGGGCTCGAGCAGTAGCTCAGTTGTTTAATGTACCCCCTTTGGCAAACTCAGTCAGGTGCACAAGACCACGGTTTGATCACCACCTCCACATTCTGCACTAGACCTGCCATTAAGGCAGCCTAAAAAAAACAGTTAAGGAAAAAAGTCTTACTAATTATTACTAGTTATATCACTAATTATTATACACAATGATAACTAAAAGTTAAGAATTAAGATAGACATCATATGTTTTATGTAGTTTAAAAGCCTGAGGTTAAAATGTTAAACTTTGTTCCCAAAGTTGAGTTGGAAAACATACCCTAAGTACACACTAAGAAAGCGTTCCTCTTTTTTCACTTTGAATCAATAAGATTACATAGCAAACATTTGTCCTGTTGACAAATATTGACAGAATGAGTTATCCCTGTGCTGCCTCCTGTGGATAGCTATGGACTATCAGAAGAAACAAGACAGTAGGTTCTTTCAGTATTTCTCTTCCTGAAGGAATTTCTCATAAGTACACAGCCAAAACATTTTATACTGATTACTCACAACTTCAAATGTCTAAAGCTATTCTTTGGTATAGCTAAACAAAAAAAAAAAAAAAAAAAAAAAAAAAAAAAAAAAAAAAAAAAAAAAAAAAAAAAAAAAAAAAAAAAAAAAAAAAAAAAAAAAAAAAAAAAAAAAAAAAAAGCCACAAGCAGAGCATGATGAACACAAATCCTTCCTTTCAAAGGAAAAGTTATTCAGAAACTAAACCATCTCTTCTTTGTTGAGCCTGCTACATGTGTCCCACCAAAATATGTGCTTGATACAAAGAAAATGAGGTTGAAATAAAAGTTCAGACATTATAATGAAGCATCTGTACATTTAGATGGTTTGAGGAAGCCTGAGTCCAAGAGCCCAGTGAAAGCCATAAAAATCAAATTCAGTGTCTATGAGAAAATGTATGCTTAATACTTGCTTTTGGCTTTGAAAATATTGCTTAAGACAATAAAATGGATCATTCTTATTCTTTAAGAAGTAAAATCTGTCTGCAAATTTAAAATCCTCTTAGGAGAAGCTTTATAGATATCTGTATATTCAAGATAACTGTGAAATGAAGACTGCGCAGAGAGAACAAAGAATAAGAAGTTCAAAAAAGAATGCTGTAGAATAGATAAGTTCTTTGCAAGTTCATATTTTGAATGTTTTAAAGACAAATATACAGAAGCACATTTTTGCAAAGATTGAAATGTATATAATTTGAAGTATCTCTCCTGAGAAAAATAATTCAAAATTAGAAATACATGATTAGATATAAAAGCATGTACTCATGAAAACAACTTTATTTTGCCAGTTGTAAATGAAGAAAATTCCCACTCATCAGAGATCCAGAAAAACAACCAAAGAATTTTATTATTTACCTATTTAATATGCTCACATTTTTCAAAAAACTTGACATCATGCTCTTCAAATACTTATTCATATAACAATAATTTAGAAATATAATTTTAGTAGAAACATAAATGTAAAATTCGATCATTTCTCATGATTAACCAAGCAATGCTTCTTCTGATAATAGTATAGAAAGCTTTCCCTCAGTTTTGCTACTGTCATTATTAGCAATGTCATTTTAGTCGGTTAACTTTTGTACTCTGAAAAAAACATATGTCCATGTTTTCACTCCTGATTCTTGTGATTGTACCCTTATCTGGATACAAGGTCCTTCTAATTGACTAAATAGAATTAAGAACTTTCTGATGAGAAAGACATAGGAGAAACATACATGAAGATGGAATTAGATTGCCGGAGTCCCCAGAAGTCAAAAGAGAGGCATGAAATGCACTCTTCCTCAAAACTGTCAGAAGAGAGCAAACCTACAACACTCCCCTAATTTCTGACTTTATCCTCAAGAATTGTGTGGAAAAAAAAAATAAATTTCTGTTGTGTTAAAATAATAAATTTATATTAACTTGCTATAGAAATGCTAAGATATTAATGTAGCCAATGTTCCTCTAATAAAGTTTCTTTGCATAGTTTACATATAAAATACAAAATTAAGGATTCTGGCAAATGTTTCAATAGCAATCTTGGTGAGCTTTGGAACTGATGATGCTTATTAAAATATTTGTGTCACTGTTTTCATTGTGGTTACACAAAATAAACTTTATGTTTCTTTTTGTCTGTTTGTGTTGCTTTTTTGTGGTAGTGGGGATTGAACTTTCACAGGCACTTATGTTGATGAGCTATCTCTCCAGCCCTGTTATTTTTTTCTTAAAGAAAGATAGTACTTTGGACAAAGAGAATTAAATGTCCAGGTAAAATTTTATATAACTGACAATTAGTACATAACAGACAAATAAAACATTTACCCTACTATTATGAAATATTGAACTATACATACAACTACTTTCTCTTAGTTCAATGAAAATAAATGTGTGTACCAATAGTGTTTAGAAAAGTTATCACATCTGCATCTTGTACTCTGAACAACTACTATGAAGACAAAAATATGCATTGTATTAATTATTCTTGTTGTCCTACTAACATGTTTCCAAACTGTCTCATTGTCGTTTCTTACTAAAAGTAATAAAATTTTTAAAATACTAAAAACATTTACTGCTTACTCTAGATTGACTTTTTAATGTTACATAATTTTATTTGTCCTCCACAATCCATAACCAATAAACTTGGACTCGGCATTACAGGACAAATTCATAAAACTGTATAACTTCTGGTCCTACACACTTAGGCTCAGAGGGCATTTAAAAGCATGCATGAAGTAACTATCCATAGAAATGACTAAAAACCACAAAAAAAATCCACTACACTCAAACTGTGGAACTTCTATCCACCTACCCCCTATGCCAATGCCAGAAATGCCTACAGCACTTCAACACCACTTGACACAAGGAAGAACTTGACAGGAAGAATACAAAGTCACAGCAGTTTTCCTAACTTAAAGTAATGAGGTACTTTTGCACTTTTTACTAAGAAAGCATTATATTAATCCTTTAGTAGAGTCTTGCAAGTAAAACTCCCAAAGCTGAATTTTCACTAGCTTTAAAGAAAACCCAGCTCCATTTGTGATACATATTTTGACAATGTGGAAAAATAAACTTCTTGATTTAATAATACACTCTTAGACTCTACTAGATAAAGTAGTAAGGATGCTCAGGCTTTTCATACTCTTAAAGTATTTTCTTACTTCCGTTGCTGTGACAAATCAGTAGAGGCTAGTTTATTTAAACAGCAACTATTTTCCAAGTCCAAAATCAAGGTAACTGTAAATCCCACCTGTGGCCTACGATGCTGGTGTTTGTCTATTCTTATCACACTCATACAGCATACATCATAAAAAGAATGCAAAGTTCTTCTTAATTCTATCCTTGAAACCTCTACCCCCACGACCTAACTACAAACTCAAAAGTCTGACTACTGAATGCACATAATCACATTGAGACTAGGGATTTCAATATGCTGAGTCTAAGAAGCAAAGCATTTTTAATTCATAACAAATGTCCTTACCCTTTAATCTGCATAGTGAACTCTAATGCATACCTCAAATTGTATTTAACTTACTGGCTTCTATGCAAAATGTCTAAGAATTTTCTAGTGAGGTTAATATACCTAGAGCTATTACTACAAATGCATTTAAATACTAAATCATTAATACTAAGTCAAAATACAAATCTAGTTTAGTATTTAATTACAATGAGATTATACGTGCTTTCTTTTTTTTTGTTTTTTTGTGGTCAGGACCAGGGTTCAAACTCAAGACCTTACACTTGCCAAGCAGGCACTTGTGCCATGGAGCTATCTCCCCAGCCCCTATACGTGCTTTCTTTACAAGATTTTAAGCCACCTAGAAACAAGAGTCATCACAGTTTTTGATATTTCCTTCTACATGCATAAAGATTCTCAAAATACATATATTTTTAGAAAGAACAGAGTTTACAGTATAAGAAAGATAAGGTACATAAATAAGTCATTCAACATTTAACAAATATTTACACATTGATTATCTCCCCTAAGCCAGACTCTGTTCTGGGAGCTGGAGAACTATCAGTGGGAAAGCAACCAGTACTACTAATTGTAGTTCAAGGAAAACGGATTTTCAGTCATACATTTATAAAATACCTAAGGAAAAACAAGAATGGTTTCACTACAAAGATTAAGAATCTGAAAGAGAAGAGAAGAGAAGAGAAGAGAAGAGAAGAGAAGAGAAGAGAAGAGAAGAGAAGAGAAGAGAAGAGAAGAGAAGAGAAGAGAAGAGAAGAGAAGAGAAGAGAAGAGAAGAGAAGAGAAGAGAAGAGAAGAGAAGAGAAGAAGAAAGAAAAAGCTGCTGGGCGTGGTGGCGCACATCTGTAATCCCAGCACTCGGGAGGCTGAGGCAGGAGGATCGATGCAAGTTTGAGACCAGCCTGGGCTACAAAAGTGAGCTCAAGGCCAGCCTGAACTGCATAGCTAATGGATATATATTTCCCACACATTGGTAGAATATGCTCTGCACCCAAACTTTAACTGATAAGGAAATGTGTCCTCACAGAATGTTTATCAACATTGCCTAGCCTCGAGTTAAGGTTCAGAGGCCAGCAAGACAGCTCAGCAGTCTAAAGCGTGTGCTTAGGCAAGTGCAGGGACTGCAGTTCTATCCCTAGCACCATGTGCTATGCCAGTCCCACCCCTAGGGAGTGAGATGACCACAAAAAAAAAAAGAAATTAGCATTTTGAGGAATCTAATAAAGGAAACTGTATATTACAGACACCTGTTAGACACTCATGATTCTTCTATATATATATCAATGTAATTTCTAGAGGAAGTTATTTTTTATTTTTTCAAGTGAAAAATAAATTTTATTAATTGTATTTATTATTTTATAGAAAAACTTTAAAATTCAACACAAAAAATAGAGTAACAACAGTTAATACATTGCATATTCTTGTTTTGTTTATTTGAAATGAAACCAATTTTCTTTTTTTTTTTTTTTTTTTTTTGCTTTTTGAGACAGGGTCTCACTGTGCAGTTCAGGCTGGCTTTGAGCTCACTTTTGTAGCCCAGGCTGGTCTCGAACTCACAACAATCCTACTGCCTCAGCCTCCCAAGTGCTGGGATTACAGGCATGAGCCACGAAACCAATTTTCACTAAACAAAATAATAGTAATTCAGCAAAGGTTGCTGTATTGTATGACATCACCTTCAAACTACTTATGAGATATAAACATGCAAAACTGGTTTAAAAAACAAACAAAACAACAATAAAATGTTATAATAAATTAAAAAGAAAGAATAAAAAGAAAATATTTTAAGCATTAACTAGGAAAACTTACTTTTCAATTCTTATTTTTACCAGTACATGTTTGAAGGACTATGGCTCAAATTTGAATTGAGTTTGTTCTATAGATAAAAGGAGAAAGTACATTGCTCTAAAATGTCATAATAATTTAGCATTCTCAATTACTGACACTTTAACAAGTTACTCTCTGGAAAAAAACATCATGTTTCCTTGAAGCCTCTTTTGTCTCACTGTAATGTAACTATAACCATCTTTCTTGCTTAATATTTGCTTTTTATTTTCTTTTTAAAGTTAGCTTTCTGAAACCTTATGTTTTAAATATAACCTTGTAAAATAGCATGTAGTTGGACATTTCTAAAATCCAGAATGCTAATGTTTCTTTTAACCAAAACTTTTAGTTCATTTACGTTTAATAATCATTGACACATTGTGCTTTAAGTATACAGTTGCTTTTGTAATACCTACTGAAGAATCCTTTTTTCTGTTCTTGCTTTCTTTTTCACTGCTTTAATATTGATTTTATTGTGTTTTCTGCTATACTAGTTTGAAAATTATACAATCTTTTTTTGTTTTGTTTCTCTAGAAATTCAACCTTGTAGATATAATTTGTTAAACCTGAAGCAATAACTTCATTTTCTGATAAGAAAAATTTCTACATCAATACACTATATTGAATGTGATATAAGTAACATTTTGTTTTTCTACCAAATATGATTACTGGGAGGCACAGACAACCTTTGACATATGCTTTGTGTCTCCTTCCTACCTGAAGTGTGTCAGAAGAATTTGTTTTAGAGGTCATCACTGTGTTAAATTTTAATTTCTCACACGGTGTCTTTATTTCGTATTTATTATGGGAATAAATTTTTATAAAACAGAAAATACTATGTAGTATCATCAATTTTCTTTTCCACATTGATGATAGAATTTCATTATTTTATGTCATTAATTTTGCCCTCAATGAACAAAATCTTTTTGCAGAAAATGAGTCTTTTTTCCCAAGTTACTTTCACATTTTCTTTATCTCTATTGTTCAATTCTAAAGTATTTGAGTATCAATTTTTAAAATTTAAACATTTCTTTCTTTCTTTCTTTCTTTCTTTCTTTCTTTTTTTTTTTTTTTTTTTTTTTTTTTTTTTTTTTTTTTTTTTTTTTTTTTTTTTTTTTTTTTTTTTTTTTTTTTTTTTTTTTTTTTTTTTTTTTTTTTTTTTTTTTTTTTTTTTTTTTTTTTTTTTTTTTTTTTTTTTTTTTTTTTTTTTTTTTTTTTTT
>PVJA010024190.1:0-19119 GCA_004027025.1 Myocastor coypus
AGCTCCCAGCGGTGCGGTTTGGGTCTGGGCTGGAACAGGAAGTTAGTCGCGGGAACACAGAGCAAAGCTTTATGAATCTTTAGATAATTTAGTCTGTGCTATTACTGCTGAATAGTGGAAGCAAAGTTGTTCCATTCAGTAGACACTTACTACAGATCAACATTTAGTTTGCCTTGTGTATTTAGTTTGCCTTGTGTTAATATTATAATTATCAATTTATTTTCTATAACTAAGGTGGCACATTATTGGCTCTTCAGATATAGCAGTATCCAGTTTGTCTCTGGTGATATTATTTTTGCTGATTTTATTACTATAGCCAAGATGACATAGTTATTGTTATCAGTTGGTTTTCTCTGAATGCAACAACTTGGATTGTCTTGGTATCATTAACAGCACTGTAGACAATTACTGGAGAACTGTGTAGTGACACTAATACACGGCAGCCTTCTCTCTTAATAAATGGAGGTGAGATTTTGAGACAAAGGAAAAGCCTAGAGTCAGCCACACCCATGATGCATTGCTGAAAACAGGCATTAACTAAGTAAGTCTCCAGACGAGCAACATAATCTTCCCTTTAAGCAATCTTGAGGCCTTGAGGCCTCAGAGCATAAGCACATGCACGTGTGCGCATACACACACACACACACACACACACACACACACACACACACACACACGGCAATAGTGCCAAGGATTAACAGTGGGGATATCAAGTTTAAAACATTCTTCACAGCAAAAGAAACAGCCAACAGAGCGAAAAGATGATCTACAGAATGGAAAGAAAGTTTGCGGGCTAAATTAGTCCACAGACAAAAGCCTAATATGTGAAAACTAGAAAGAACTCAAAATAATTATACCTCCCAAAATAAAAGACCCAGTTAAAACATGGACCTGTGGAATGACTCGACACTTCAAAGAAAGTATAAATGAACAATACACACATGAAGTGTTGCTCAGCATCAACAGCCACTGAGAAATACAAGTTAAAACAACACTGAGACTCCATCTTACTCCAGCAAAATGCCCATCACCAAGAAATCAAATAATAACAACTGTCAGAAAGGCTGTAGGGGAGAAGGAACCTTTCTCTGCTGTTCGTGGGAATATAAACCAACACCACTATGGAAATAATGGCATGGAGAATCATCAAAAACCTGAAATTATCCTCACTATCTTGTGTATACATATATATATTTTTTTCCATTATAAAACAGTCCCTTATTTATATCCCTGTTTGTTTAGACAGGATATCATCATTATACCTTTTCCTCTGAGTAACTACTATGAAGACAACAGTATGCAATGCATTACTTATTGCAACTGTTCTACTAACCTGTTTTGAAACTGTTTCCTTGCTATTTTATCTTTTTTTCTCATTGAAATGGATAAAATATATATTTTTTAAAATTTCTGCATTCTTGGGATGAATTCCACTTAGTCATAATGTATAATCTTCCAGATGATTTGTACATTAGGACTATGTTTCCAGTTTTAATCAAGTGCCTAGCCCTCTATCTTCCTCTTCTATGGTCACTTATATAGATGGGCAACCCAGGGTAGGTTGCTTACTCAACCATTGTCTGCCTAGGTGACACTATGTTTCAGAGAGTCCTTTTTGTTCCTAAATTCCCACTTCCTCTGTTGGAAGAAGAATCCCTTAACAAAACTGAGAATCATGATCTCCATGGAAAATGACCAGACCATGACTTGATCAGGATTACCGTCCACTCGAGGTATGCAAACCCTCAGCTCTTGTCTTTGTTCCCTTTTCCTATGGTACCCCAGAGCTCTGTCAGCTCTTTGAAAATCAATCTTGAACTTTTTTGTGCTCCCAGGTTGCCCATACTTTTTTCACTGATTGGTGTTGCCAGTGTAATGGTTGATACACTGTGTCAATTCAAGGAATATAGAAGCTTAACTCAGCAGTTCTACATGGTAGGGTGTAGAGGACATGCCCTGATTATGCTAACACATTGTTCATTGAATCCATTTGAGAAGTTTACAAAGTTAACTAAATGACGCGGCAGGGACCCCAAATGCTCCCACTGCAACATCCCAGCCTGAGAGGGGAAAGCAGGTAGGTGGTGTGAGTGCTACACCCACCATGCTGGTGGTAGTTTGCTTCCAATATAAGGGGGGGAAAGAGGCTTCTTCTTCCCCCACTTCGGCCCTGGTTGCTTTGGTTGACTTCCACTGCCTTGAACTGTTGCACCTGTGTCGTGCCAACTTGCCTTGGAGGCAGCTGATTACAGATTGAAACCTGCACAAACGACAAGGGCGATAAATCTTTCTTCAAAAAAGAAAAAAAAAAAAAATTGCATTTGTCTAGTTATTCTCCTTCTAAGTATTTCCCCAAAAAAGATGAAGATATCATATTGCAGTAATATATGCAAACCTATATGACAGCAGCATAGTTCAGAGTACTTAAACCCTGGAAGCTGCCTATATGTAACCTAACCGATGAATGGATACCAACAGCATGATAGCCATATGTGATACAGTATTACCCAAGCAAAGAAAGGCCAGGCATGGTGACTCACAACTGTGATCCCAACACTTGGGAGGCTGAGGCAGGATTGCTGTGCGTTCAAGGCCAGCCTGGGCTACATAGCAAGACTTTGTCTCAGGAAAAAAAGAAAAAAGAATAACATAAAGAAATATAAACTGAGCCAGGTGTGGTGACACAGGTTGTCATCCCAATACTCAGGAGGCTGAGGCAGAAACATCACTACAAGCTGAAAACCAGCCAGGGCTTCACAAGGAATTCACTTTTTTTTTTTTTTTTTTTTCACCAAAACAGTATACTTTCTGGTGTAAATTTTAACCCACTATTCCTCTCATGCTATGGTTTTCTTTAGGTTTCAAGTGTACAATGTGAAGACACTTTAGATGGGGGATGCACCTGGAAAATAGACTTCAGCTCCACACACACATTTGAAGGACCCCAAGTCCATTCCTGATCGCCAGGGCTGCCAGTACGTAATATAATGTGCAGCATGCTGAAGCTGCACTATCTGAACAGGCTTATTATTAGCTCTGCAGAAGTCAGAAGGCAACAAGTAAACCCGTTAACAGACTTGCACTTTGAACATGGCAAATAATCACTCTTCAATGATACATCATTATGTATTATGTCTTACTGAGCCCCATCTCTGAAAACAAATACATAAAATAAACTTGAGTCAATTGTAGGAAAATGGATTCATACTGAAATCATAAATTAAGTGAAATACAAGAGACACATGAGCTTAAGTATCACCTGTTTCTCTTATATGATAAAGCTCAAAAATACAAATAAAGAGAAAAAATTAAGATAGAAAATAGGCAACAGGAAAGCGATATTTTGCAAGTGGGAAGTAGATTCAAAGACGGAGGCAGGGAGAAGATAGCACAGGAAAGGAGATTAAAAACACACTGGACTGCTGCTCTGTGTGTGTACCAGCTGTGCACAGAGTATGCAATCACCATGTAATGCAAACACGTACTGATCAAAAAGGAAACCTAAAATTAATTGAAATGTATGTCTCTTTCATGGACATCGCCGCTTCCTCATCAGGCCACCACCGTCTTTGCTCACTAGCACAACTTTTGTTCCCCAGAAAATGTTTCAAAATCCAGACCAGAGATCAAGGCCCAAAATCAATACTTAAAACTACAGACTAGAGACCATCGATACCAAGGGCGAAACCTTCTGAACGTCCTGAGAATACGGGCCTAGGCCCTGCATACGTCTCTGTCCGCTCCCCACCTCCAGTTTTGTTGAGGGCCAAAATACAGTCACTCTCGTCCGCGCTGCAGTCACTCCTCAAGTCCGCGCTGTGGTCACTCTCATCGGAGCCCCCGACACTGACGCGGGATCCGCCATTCTGTCCTCTCAGATCTTGCTCACTGTCTGCTTACATTCACTGCTAGGCTTCTGCTTAAATGTTACTTCTCTACCAAGGATTTTTCCTGAATCCTCAAACTAAATTACACCTCCTCTATTATTCTTGCTCCTAGTAACCTATACTTATCCTTTAAAAGGCTTCTCACAATTTGATCTATACTAGTGCGTCTTTAACGTTTTGCTCTCTATAAATGCCATGAGGGAAGGTATCTATTTTCCTCCCCAACGTACCCAGAGATTAGCAGACTACACAAAAATGTCTTCTATTGAATAAATACGTGGAGAATCTGATTGAGTTCTTGACATTAATAATATATTTTCATGTATAATAGCTGTGTCAGAAATGAAAAATAGCAGATTTTTAGTCTTCACCTAGAATTCTATGAAATCAGCTTGATATCATAGCTTCTTGCTGATCAGAAGTTCTGTTTAGCCCTTATGGATAATGATTTATAAAGTAAAATATATTTATCATCACAATTTATTTATTGCAAATGCGGTTTGAGAGATGCCCACAAGGAAAATAATAGTGCAGTGGGAATCCGGGCAATTAAATTGAAAACTGACTCCCAATTCAAGGTAGTGGAATACAAACATACAATTACATCATCTCCTTCCAAAGCCCCAAGACTTATGATAATAACTTAAAACAATTAAATAAATAAATTTGTAGCAGCCCCAAAAGGAAAGAGATGTCACTAACAGAATAAAGATTTAGCTGACGTCTGATGGGCTAGGGATATAGTTCGGTGACAGTGTCCACCTGGCAAGCACAAGATCTTGAGTGTGATTCCCAGTGGGGGAGAATGGTGGAGAATGGAAGGAAGGAAGGAAGAAAGGAAGGAAGGAAGGAAGGGAGGGAGGGAAGGAGGAAGGGAGGGAGGGAGGGAGGGAGGAAGGGAGGAAGAAATGGATGATTCTGAAACCAGAAGGCAGGCAATCACGCGGATGGAAAGTTGTGAGGGAGAGTAGCAGTGCTGTGCAGGGAGGGACACTCGCCTAGCGTGGTGAGGGCACAACTTTGTCCCCCAGGAAGGATGCAGCGAGGAGAGGAGAAGCGGCACGGAAAGAAGTCATGCTTCATAGCGGCTCCAATGGCACTGACTGCAAACTTTGAATCAGGGTGTGCAGGGAAGGAAGTAGAAAGCGAGTGCTCAAAGAACCATGCCCAGAGCAGCTGCACCAGTAACCCCACCCCCACCGTGTGTGTGTGTGTGTGTGTGTGTGTGTGTGTGCGTGTGTGTGTGTGTGTGCGCGCGCATGTCTGTGTACCTGTGTGTGTTTGTGTGTAAAAATGTGCCAAGCAATGTGTCTGGGAAGGGCAACACTCCCAGTGTAAATGCGCATAGCACAGGTTTAATGACATACTTACTTATCAAGCAGAACGCCAGCCTGACAATATAATCTCTGTCTCTCTCTGTCTCTCTCTCTCTCATACACACACACACACACACACACACACACACACACACATATGCACACAGAGTACATGCACAGTCAGCCTTTGGGTTTAGGGATGAGCTTGTCCAGGAACCAACCCTATACAACTAGACCTGCACACCGATGCTATTGATGCCAATCGTGTGCAAAGCACAGGCTAGATGGTGTGCTCAGTGTTGCATGCATGTTTTGGGAACAGATAAAAGAACAATAAATAAATTAAATGATTTAGAGACTTACTGTGTTCCTGAAGTATTTTTGTGTCTCTGTGTGGTTTTTCCAAACATGAGCATTTACTTCTTTCTTTTCTCCAGTACTAGAGTTTGAGCCCAGGGCCCTCATACTGATCGACAATCCCAATCCTTTTTTAGTTTTATTTGTAAAACAGAATCTGGCTAAATTGTTAGATTGCTTAGCCCAGACTCAAACCTGTGGTCCTCCTAGTTCAGTCTTCCAGAGTGCTGGAATTACAGGTACATGCCAGTGTGCCTGGCTGGGGCATTCACTTTTCACGACCTGTTCATCCACCAGTTTCAGGAACACTACTTTCTTTCTTGTCCTTCTAATATTTTTCTCATTTTCTTCTCTGGGTCAACATTTTTCCTGATACCAACTATAGAAATTCTTCCAAAGATACATATTGATATGCTTTCTCATATTCTCTCTCTCTCTCTCTCCTTCCCTCTCTCTTCTCCCTCCCTTCCTCTCTCTCTCTCTCCTCCTGCCTTCTGCACCTCTCTGTTTCTGTCTGTCTGTGTCACTATTACCTACTGCTGTCTCTGTCTCTCTCCCTCCCCTTCTTCCCTGTCTTTACCCAACCACTCTATAGCAGTTTGTTAATTGATTCATCTCCTTGGATTCCTTGCTAGAAACCAATCTACTGGATATTTCATTCACTTTCCCTTTGTTCACTTAAAAACCATCATCACCTGCTATCTATCTAACAATCTCCAGTAATGCCAACTTCCTATAATCACTTTTTTGAGATTTTGAATCATTTGAATCAATTTCTTTTTATGTATCCAGCCACAGTCTCTCAGATCTGTCAGTGTATTGTAGAATTGTCATATGATTTCAACTCAGCACCATTCCACAAGAAGATATGAGTGGTATATAGAAAGTACATGGCATTAAAAAAAAATCAGAGCTACAGAAAATATAAGTTAGAATATCAAATGTCAGAAAAGAATAAAACAAAGATACACAGACCATAAAAGCACATCGGTATTGAACAACCTGGTAAAGCAAGTGGAATAGAAGTGAAATTTCATAGCTCTTCCTGTTCAAAACATGAGCATTGTTTTTCATAGGTAGGTAATAGTTAGCCTCTTTCCTCACCAGGTTTGGTTAACAAATGAGAAATGAGGAGTAATGAGAGTAAGCTAGTGAAACTAAAGGTTACCACTGATCAAGCTGATGTCTGAAAACCTGATTCACACAGGCAGCCAAGTAAATTCAACCACTGCAAACAGAATCCAGATTCAGCCAGACCCCGTGTAGTGTGGCCTGAGTAGAAGCAGGGCCTGCATATTACAGCTTGTGTCCTGATGTCTCTCCCCAAGCTTTGCGGGCTCGTAGGCGGGGCTGTTCAGAGGCAGCTGGTTCCAGGGTACATGACACTGGGATCAAACCTTTGTGGTACTAAATCAGCCTACTAAGTTAGCAAAGTGCTAGGTGTGGAAAGTGGCAGGGCTCAGGCTGGGTGTGGGTGCACCACCCAAAAGTCTTACACCCTGGGCAGGATGAAAGGAAAATGGAAACTTGCTGTGTGTCACTGCTTGACTCCTGCCTTCCACACCATGGACTGTTTCCCCTCTGTGACAGCCCTCGGAATGACGCCTGTCTGGGAGCCAGCTGGCTGAGGAGTGAAACTTCTGTAGGCTGAAGTTTCCGCTTGAGCCATGGGTGCTGGGTATTTTGTCTCAAAGTAAGTGAGATGCTGACCGTTCACCACGAAGTTCCTAGAATGACAGAGAGCAGCTCAGCGTATATTTTGGTTTTTTTGTTTCTTTGGCTTTTTGGGGTTTTTTCGTCTTTTTGAGACAGGGTCTCACTATGCAGTTCAGGCCGGCCTTGAGCTCACTTTTGTAGCCCAGGCTGGTCTCAAACTCGCACCGATCCTCCTGCCTCAGCCACCGAGTGCTAGGATTACAGGTGTGCGCCACCACGTCCAGCTCTCAGCGTATATTTTGTAGACAGACTTAACTCCAAAGATGCTAGGAAGAACAGAATAAATCATCCTTGACAAATTTTTCTTCCAAATGACACCAATGGGAGCAATTCAGTCCTCCCCAAGAGAGGAGATTTGGGAGGTGGCTTCTCCTGCACGACTCCCTCCACAAGGAAACAAAGAGGTGGGACAAAGCCACTAATGAGTATCACACCCTTATCATTAAATCAGCTCCCCAATCCCTCACTTCTGAGCTCATGAGGCCTTGGAAGATGTCTAGACATGAGCCATAATGAGGGTTTTCCCATTTCTGTA
This sequence comes from Myocastor coypus, assembly GCA_004027025.1. Taxonomy (NCBI): domain Eukaryota; kingdom Metazoa; phylum Chordata; class Mammalia; order Rodentia; family Myocastoridae; genus Myocastor; species Myocastor coypus. The sequence continues at coordinate 7,812 of PVJA010024190.1, forward strand.
ACAATAACAATATTTGTTGTTCCATTGTTTCCAAACTTTAGTCATGCCATGTAAGGATGCTCCTGTTAGCTTCTGAGCAGGCATAGTGGTGGAAGTAAATATCTACTGTCATATCACACACGCACACAAACACACACACACACGTAGCCCAAGCATGCTATATATTATTGCTCATGAGCAGTTAGTGATTGTTTAGGTAAGCACATTTTAGAGAAATAATAACTTTCTATATCTATCTCACTGTTTAATTCACATTTTAAATTACAACACTATGAACTAAAATCAAGAACAGAATTAAGTTTTAGAAGTAAGCAGATATTCAGTATTTGTTTATTGTTTCATAATATATAATACTATTTTTTATATACTGATATTTTATTTATCCAAAAAATGGGTACAAAGAATCAAAATGATGATGTAGGAAAAATTACTTACAGTTACCTCACAAACAACTAAACATGCAGGTGGGTACATATTTGATAAAATGACACATGATAATGAAAAGGAGGACAAAGAACATCTAGAAAGCAAAAGATAAGGAAGGTTATTAGGTGAAACAGTAAATCCTCCGAACACTTGAATGACTATAAAAAGAAGAAATAAAAACAGGTATATTTTCAAAGCTTCCACTACTCGACAAACTGGAAAAATTAGAGAATATAGATTAGCTCCAAGCCAAATCAGGAGAAGGGGTGGGGTCCTCAGGGATATACAGGGCTTGTGGGACTGAATAAACACCGAGAAAGCCTCTTTCCAGGAGTCAAGCCAACTCACACTAAATGGCAAGCTGAAAACTCGAGGAAAGCTACTAAAATACTTCATATTCAAAAGCTTTATAAATGTTACAGGGCCTCTAACACAATAATCACCAAAAACTTCAAATACAAAAATCTTTTTGGCTAAAATTAGCTTTTCCATTATAGTCCCTCCTTCTATATTATGTATTAAAGCAACACAGCTCCTGCTTGAAGAGAACTACCTTTTATTTGTAAGTGTGTAAAAAATCCAATGAAATAATTTATTGACATAAAAAGAGAAGGCTTATAATTCAGGAACACAAACTTTACAATTTTTCTTTCTTTCACAAGTTTCTTTTTTTTTTTTTTTTTGGCAGTACCAGGGATTGAACTCAGGACCTCGCGCTTGCCAGACAGGTGCTTATGCCACTGAGCTATACCCCTAGCCCCTTCAAAACAAGTTTCCAAAACAGATCTACATCTTCATTCATGGGAAAGGTTATGTCAAACGTTAGAAGAAGCTGTCTTTTCAAAGTGCTAGTCATTCTTTTATAATGGTTGATTGATCGCATCAACTTGAGAAGTTTAGACACTTAGATAAATTAGCTCAGCAACTCCACATCTAGGAGTAGAGCACCCACCTCAGGACAGTTCCTTGCCCAGAGAGTACAAACAGGAAATGGGGAAGGACATACAGCTTCTGTTCTCCACAACACCCCATCCTCACCTCCAGTTTGGCAGTCATCTCCTGGCTTCCAGCACAGACTCTTCGGCTTCTGCCTTGGATCCCTCAGTGCAGACTCTTCCATCGCAGACCCACTGACTTCTTGCTCGGGACACTGTAGTGAGCTCCAGTCCTTAGGCTACAACCTTCAATCTGCAGTGTGCAGACACCCTCTGCATGCTTCCTCAGCCAACTCTGTAGCTGACCACCTCAAGCCAGTTTTATAAATTCTTATCTATTTGCATATCTTGTGTTGTATTGCAAGAGCAAGCAGAGACATTGAAATGAAACCCAGAATCTGTAGGCAGATTTGTTTATGTCGATGGGCACTGATAAGGATCAATCCCATTCCCAAAATATCAGGCCCCAGTCTCTGGCAAGTTAGGGCTTTTATATCATGGACAAGCAACAGGTACAAAGGTGAAGCAAAACAACCTAGCGGTTCTTCTGATTAGCCAGCAAGGTGAGATCATTGGCTATAAGATGAGATTAATGGTCATCAACTCAGGAAGCTTGGTACAATGATCCAATCAGGCATCCTGCCCATTTGGTTATGCTCTCATGGTTACAGAGGTCAAGAAAAGTCATCACAAAGCCATAAAAAAGTTACAGAGGTAGGCACCTTCAAAACAACAAAGTTTCAAAAAGAACAATCTTTGTTTTTTACTTTCAATATCTGTTTCTCTAGTAAAACACTAACTGACACAACTACTAACATTTTAAACTGCTCAGACCTTGTCTTAATTACACTTCTCTTGTTGCTGGGACAGAATGCCCAACACTCAGAATTAAGGAAGGAAAAGCTCACAGTTAAGGGAGGTTTCAGTCCATCTCAGCTGGCTCCAAAGCAGGATGGCACATGGAAGAAGGTAGCTGTTCATGGTGGTGGAAAACAGGAACAGCAAAGGGAAGGGCGGCAGCTGAATCAGCTGGTTAGCCTCTTTCTCCTCCTTAGCTGCCCCAGGGCAAGTGTAGCACTCCCATCCATAATCCCAGCATCAGATCATGAATTAATTATTAACTCTAGAAGCCACCTCGAGGACTGCATGAGGTTTTAGGGGGACAAACAGACACCAACCATTATAGACCTGAAATTTGAAATACTTAACAAACTATTAGGCTGGGTATGATGGCACACACCTCTAACCTTAGTACTCTAGAGGCTGAGGCAGGAGGGTCAGAAGTTCAAGGTCAACTTGGTTACATAAATGAGTTCAAGGTCAGCCTGAACTGTGCAGTGAGACCCTGTCTCAAACAAATTTAGATTAAAAAATAGCAATAGAAATATTTAGCATACTTTTGTTCAAGTAAAAGATCATACGCCTTTGTCACTCCTCACAAACTTTATGAATATTTACATTGTATAATATATACTATTGATTCACATGTACTAAGCACAGGTACTGTATGTTTCATAATTTATCTCAGTTCATCTCCACAAACCTACAAAGTATGTACTATTACTTCCCTATTTTTATAAATGAGACTAAGCTTAAATGAAGTTAAATATCTTTCTCCAAATCATAATTAACAAAAAGAAACTTGTCTATTAACAATTTTAGTAATATGACACTCTTAATGATCATTGTAAAAATACTGTTGTGTGTTTAACAAAAAAATCAAAGCTAATCAATCATCCAATGCCCTCGGTAGAGGAAATCAAATTGAAAATGCCCAAATGTCCTAGAAGGTCCTTTTGATCTTAGTCTGTTTTCTGGTGCTCTAGCAGAATACCCAAGACTAGATGATTTATAAACATGAAAGATTTATTTCTTATAGCTTTACAGGCTGGGAAATCCAAGATTAAGGGGCATCTTACAGAGTCCTCCTTACTGAGTCATGTGGAGTCAGAAGAAGGTGGGACGGCAAGAGAACAGACACAAGCAAGAGGGCAAAGGGTAGATGTCCTCACTCTTACTACAAGCTCTCTCTCTCACAACCAGGACATTAACCCATCCACAAGGGCAGAGGCCTTCCCTCCCCAACTTGGTCCACTTCTCCATGCTGTTACAATAGCAGCTCAATATCAAAAGAAGCTTTGGAGGTGGCATCTAGTCCATGGAAATGGGTAAGACTTATTCATCAAATTTTTCCCAACACTCTAGAAGGATTAAAACTAATCTTGTATCTTCCTTCTACGTTTCTCAAATCCACTCTGAGGAAGGCAAGAACTCTAAAAGAGAAAGAAAAAAAAAATAGGGGAACTGGAAAAATCAGACAAGAGTAAGAGGACTGGCAATTCTAGAATTTTCTTGAAGCATATTCAAACCTGTCAGGGAACCCTAAACCTCAGCTAACCCTGTGTAGAAGGAAAATTTTCCAAACACCAAGGCCAAATAAATGCCCTTGCCTTACAATGCATTAATTACTCAAGTCTATAGCCCATGACTGCCTCCCCAAGCAATCTGCTCTACCCCAAGGATCTCAAGATGGGCGCTACAGTACACTGTCCTGGCACAGAGCAGTTTGCGAGCCTTCCCCAGAGTCACTCCCATCCTTCCACAGGGCCAACCTAGCAGGTCTGAACACCCAGTATGGATGCCAGGGTGGGGAAGGAGGCATCCAGAAGCAATATCCACACACCCTTCAAACAAATACCAAGTGCCTACCTGGTCCCCCAAAGGCATGATCAATGCCACCAGCCACTGCCTTTAAGACCTTGCTGGGGAACCCACAGCTCTGCAGGACACTGGCTCTGAGAGTGCAAGAGATGGGAGGGGCAGATCCATGTGTGACATGGTGCTACACAAAAGCAGTCAAGTGCTTGGGGTCTGGTCGCCTGGATCCCAGAGAACAAAAAAGATACCTGGGGCCAGAAAACAACTGGGAGTTACATACATCCCTCCTTCCCTGCCTCAGAAGAATTTTGCACCCACTCAGTGGATGACTTCATTAGATCTAACCGAATGCCTCCTTGTCCTGAGAGTCAAAGGCATTAACATTTTTCATAAAATTGGCAGCACGTCTGAGATGTGTAACAAACAGGAAACCAAACTGTCCAAAAGCAATTTCAAAAGTAAATCAAAGAGAAGGTTGGAGGAGTGAGTGGTTACCTGTGTCTGTGAAGGCTAGGAGCCCTGAGACAGTTACAATGCAGGAGCACAGGGTAACTAAGGATAAGTGCTGCTATCTTGATTGCTTGGGAACCCAACTCAGAGGGCCCAAAAGCCACAGCCTGCAAAGCAAGCATGAAGGAAACTGGCATTACAGCGATGAATAATACCAGGGTCTTTGGAAGACCTGATACTGTATTATAATATGATATAATGACAAGGCCAGGGCCGGCAAGATGGTTCAGTGGTATAAAGCACCTGCTGAGAAAAGCTTAGGTAACTATAGGGACTGAGGTTCGATCCCCGGCACCACATGCTGTACCGACCCCACCCCCAGGGCAGGCTGAGATGGCCATGATATAAAAAATAAAGATAAATAAAAAAGACAAGACCAGCCAGGCACACCTACAAATCCAGCTGCTCAGGAGGCTGAGGCAAGAGCAATGGCAAGTTTAAAGCCAGGCTGGGTGAACTGGGAAGGCTCCTCTCAAAATAAGAAGAGCTGGGAGAGAGCTCAAGGGTAGAGCACATGCTTAGCATGCTTGGACCTCTGGGATCAGTACTCAGTATCCAAAACAAAAAGAACATATAAAATCAACTTCACATTAAAAAAAAATTCATTAAAGTGATGCATGATATAAACAAATCTAATTTCTACTCAATATATAATCAATTTAAGTACATTGTAAATTATTTTGGAACTACAAGTGATGTTTTATGAATTTCTGCACCTGCCAGGTAACCAGAGCCTTAGAGTCAGAGGAGTGAGATTGGTTAGAAAAGAGTAGATCCTGGCAGCACAATGTGGGAGGCTTCAGAGTTGGAGAAATAATGGGAGACAGGTGTGGAATAATGAGTTTTGGTCAGATTCTAGAAGCTGCTGCCATATTCCATCCCAAGCCAAGCAGAACTCTACTGCATGGCACTCTAATTTAAAATGAGGAGTCCAAAGAAGATACTGTATTTTTCTGTTCCACTCTTAACGTTGCTTACCGCTTTAATTAGAATGTTCCTTAGATTTCCCATTATTGTGAGTGTGCATTGAGATGCCGCTTATATTAAATCATATTCATTCTCCTCATGTTGGCAATTTCTCAGGGGCCAATTCTGAGTTTGATATTGTACAAGACAGAAGAGAAGATCCCCCTTCCCCAGTCTATGCCCTGGACATTTGTAATCTCAGCATAACAGAAAGAACTGTAATGGTCTGACTAACAAAATTCAGGGGTTAATTTGCTATAGGAACTCTTCCAGTTACATACAGAATTGGAGGACCGAGAGAAAGCCAGCATTGTGAAAGGACAGATGTGAAACGCCTTCACCACCTCCCCACTCTCAAGCTCACCTGAGGATCTAGGGAAAGACAGAGAAAAAAGCAAAGTCATCTGTCTGTGAGGTGACATCCCCACCTGCTCCAGTGTAAAGCCATGTACATCTGCAATGGGGTGCAAGTGCAAACTGGAGCTCAGAAAGCCTCCTTTTATTTGGTCCTGAATTAAAGCTCTGAGAGAAAAGGAGCTCGCTGACTGGCTAGCTCTAGCCTCAAGATACTATCCTGACTAAAGGCAGAAGAGAGGTACTTCTTACCAAGACACCTCCTACCCTAAGTCTGTTAGCCGCTTGGAAATTGACTTAGTTACTTTTTACTCATTGCTGGGACAAATACTCAACACCCAAAATGAAGGAAGGAAAGGTTTATTATTTAGCTCACAGTTACTGGAGGTTTCAGTCGATATTCTGGCCCAAGGCAGAGAGGCACATGGTAGACAGCATCCAGTGCATGGCAGCAGAACAGCAACAATCATGACAGAGGCAACCGAACAACCAAGGTACCAGAGAACAACAGCATCTCTGTCTCTCTGTCTCTCTTTATATTACATTTAGGCTCTCTGCCTCAGCCTATCCACCTTAGGCCACACCCATAATCCTAGCTGTACTCAGACCCATAATCCCATCAGTACTAAAACACATAATCCCAGGGGATCATGAGTCAAGTCTCAAACTCTAGAAGTCCCCACCCCATGATTGCAGAAGGCTTTGGGGGGACAACTAGACATGAACCATAACAGAAATCCTTACTGCATCCTCTAGATAGGAGGGCAGGACACTGTGACCATCAACTTAAAATCTGCCCTAAGCAATCCATCTTTTCTGGAAACTCTGGGAAAGTCATCACCTCCAAGAACTTTTTTTTTTCCCACAGGAACTTTTTCACCACAAAAGGTTGACAAAGATACCTCCCCCGCAGCTTTTGCACACTAACATTTCACCCTGTGAGCTACCCTTTCTCGGTTCTCCTATGGCTCAGATGCTTACACAGAGTTGCTAGTAATTTTGGCTTCTTTCCATCTTTAAAAAAAAAAAATGATTTACCGATTCTTTACATATTCCAGTATTACTCTTCTGTCTAAGGACTAATTTTACTGGCAAAACATTTTTTCAGAAGGAAGTCTGTGTCTTTACTCGGTTGATTGTTAACCTTGCTGCACTGAAACTTTACCATTTCATAAAATCCCATTTGTTGATTCCTAATGTTGTTTCTTGTCCAGCCGGAGCTCGGTACAGAGTCCTTACCTAAAGCTATGCCAGTAAGAGCTTTACCTGTCCAGTCTTCCAGCAGATTAAGTGTTTCTATTTTAATATATAGGTCTTTCATCCATTTTGACTTTATTTTAGGGTTTAGAAGTCAGGGACCAGTCACTTCTGAGCTTGGAGATGTCGAGTATTAGCGCAGCTGCTGCCACCCCATTTTCTTCCCTGATACACAGCCAGGCACAGCAGAGAAGAGGACAGTGAGTGTGGCTTTTCCAATGCTGTCCCAGCCTGCCCAGCCACCTGCTCCGGAGAGCAGGCAGAGCCTTCAAGCGCCGCTCTCATCGCCTGGGTTGATTGTCCTAATTAGTCATCAGCTTCCCAGCTACCACTCCCACCAGGGAAGGAAAAAGATAAAGGGTTCCTACCCTTTTGTACTTCAGAATTAAAACTGAAATTAGACTTGAAGTAATTTTGTGCACACCCTGCAAATGGAGTGCTACAGAGAACTTCGGATTTAGAATGCTCTTACCACTCTCTCGTCTTTATTACATCAGCTCCCTAACATTTAGTTTCTCCTCTCCTCCCTGGGAGGGGTAAAGTATTAATGAATAACAGTGCAGATTACTACCTCAGGAGGCTGCAAACAGACCAGGAAAAAAGCCCAAAATTCTTTGAAGCTAACAATAATTATGTCCATTGCACTGGTTGTAATGCATTTTTATGCTGCATCTCTAAGCCCTGTAAGGCTATTATAATATTTCTAACAGTTCTTTTCAATAGATTAGAAGACTCAGGAGCATGTTAGGCCTAAAAGACCTCATGCAAAAATAAATAAATAAATAAATAAATAAATAAATGCCCAGATATTATTAAAAATGCTCATTTCTGGACCAAAGCTTAAGGAAACATTACAGGGACCTATGGATCTGTGCTGAACTTTCACATCTCTAATTGACTTGCTACGGGTCTGTACACTGACTATTAAGCAAAAGGATTTTTATCCATTGTACTTCCCAACTGATTTCTGCCTTGTTTGGTTTGGTAACTTTATCTGATTTTAAATTTGCATTTAAGTAACTGATTCTATTGCACTGCTATTGCCCTGTCAGCCACGTTCACCACCGTGTCACCTCACTGTGTACTGACGTGGTTATGCAGTGTTGCACTTCTCCAGCTGTCTGGCTAGTGCATGTTCAAAAAGGCACAGATAAGCAAACTCAGGAAAATGCTAAAATCTCTTTGGGCCCAGTACTTCATCTTCAAGATTTTTCTTCACCAAATATTTCAGCAGCTTTGCTAATAAAACTCCATTAAATTTCCAGTTTCAATCCCAGCACTCTGGAGGCTGAGGCAGGAGGATCGGTGTGAGTTCGAGACCAGCCTGGGCTACAAAAGTGAGCTCAAGGCCAGCCTGAACTGCATAGTGAGACCTTGTCTCAAAAAGACAAAAAAATAAATAAATAAAATAAAAAAATAAATAAATAAATTTCCAGTTTCTGCCTAACCATGCTAACTCACTGATAACAATGACAAGGGGAAAAAAACAGATGATGGATGACATCACAATGAAGGAGCAATACAATGGACACATGCGCAATCGTGTGTTTCAGGGTAGTAATGAGAGTTGTGCCTTTTCCTCTCCTCAGTAATCTCTGAAAGAGGAAAGGGGCCCATGGTTCTAGCCTCTTGCTAGAGCTCATGTATCTGGGACTGGTGGAAGCCCAGAGAAGGGCATGACAAAGTGACCCTGGCGCCTAAACAGCCTCTGGATCCCGGGAGCCAGATACCAGTACTAATGACAAGGCCAACTTGGTCATGTTGGTGAGCATCCAAGACCTCAGCGTCGACATCAATGAAAGCAGCCCATGTGGAAAACAAGGAAGCAAAGGACCTGAATGTACATATTCATGAGAAATGCCAAGAGGGAACCAGAGTGGTTAGCAACCAGGAAATCATTATCATTTCTCCTGTAGTCTCCTGGACGCCTTTCCAATCAGGCTAGAAAACCCTGGGGGAAGGAGGCATTGCAAGGTGAAAGCTGTAGTTGTTGTGTGGATATATTTAATCTTTCACTTTTGTGGCTTGATCCATTTCCCCTTTCTCCACCTCAAGGGTCCCCTATTTCTCCTGCATTCCTGAGTAATCTGCCATGGTTTATATCAGCATAGTCACATAGAGCACTGTGCTTTCTCTGATAAAGAATGGGACCACTTGTCCACACGGAGCCAGCCCAAGTTGTAAAATACTCAACACTCTCATAGCTGAAAAAATTTGTTCAGAAAATTGACTGTCTCCTAAATCTTCAGTTTTCAAAACCATAAGGGAATTCATACAAAAGAGTAAAACTCAAAGAACATGCAGCTCCTTGCACACCTTGCCTGCTTTTCTCCCCTCCTCAACGGAGCAGCACATTTTGTATTTAGTGGCAGAACGAGAAGGTGCAGGGATGGCTGCAGACTGCCCTGAGGGGCTGCCTCACAGGCCCACAGGTAGGAATGCTCTAGTTCTGCTTTATAGACACAGTTCGTTCCTGTCAGAAGTACTTCAAACTACAGTTGGTGATCTTTAAGAATCTAGGGAACTAAAGGGAAAAGGCTGTGATCTTAGGGACAGGACAAAAAAATAGCATCTTTTCCTAGCAAAAGGAAGCTGGATGCTACAAAATGCACACTAACCAGCACATATGTTAGGACACATTTGTTATTCCTTCAGGAATAAAAACCAGCCTTTAATCCCACCACAGTGGGAGGATGAGGCAGGAGAATCACAAGTTCAAATCTATCCTGGGCAATTTGGTGAGACCCTGCCTCCAAATGAAAAACAGAAAAATCCAGGGCTATAGCTCAGTTCAAAAGCTTGAGTTCAACCCTCAGTGTAAACACACACACACACACACACACACACACACACACACACACACACACCCCAACTCAGCTTCTTAAAGTAAATTTCAGACTAAGTTCCAATTTAGTTGTGTTCAAAACTCGGTTTTCAGCTGGGTATCATGTTGCACACCTGTAACCCCAACATTCTGGAAGGCTGAGGCAAGAGGATCACTTAGGCCAGTACAGGCTACATACTAAGTTCAAGATCAGCCTGAACTTTGAGATCCTGTCTCAGAACATACAAACTAACTCAGTTCTGAAGTTTCTCGGCTCTGTGACTTTAGACTAATACTTGAACCTCTCCTGGACTATCAAATGCAGACCCCAGTGTTACTTAAACTTGTGGGCTTACTGTGAAGATTAAAGGAGATGATACTAGCCAGGTGTGGTGGCGCACGCCTGTAATCCCAGCACTTGGGAGGCTAAGGCAGGAGGATCGGTGCTGAGCTGCATAGCGAGACCCTGTCTCAAAAAGACAAAAAAAAAAGGAGATGATACTCATAAAGTTCTTGGTGCAGGATGTGGCATATTATGTATGTCAACTATCAAAATTGTCACAAAGCACTATGACATCATGAACAAGGGGCACAAATATGTACAGGTCAAGAATAGGAGAGACAGATGTATTCTGTGTAGTCTTAGTAGGTAGAATCAGCAATTTTCAAATTAATCTGTCAAAAAATAATCTATGGAACAAACTAAGCCAGGCATACTAGATGAGAATGATTTATGTCAGGAGATGGAAAGCTCCAAGACAGGTAGCAAGGTAAGTAACAGGTAAGTAAGTTAGTGGGATTGAGTCCAAAGATTAGAGTGTGGCCAACTGGCTGGGTAAGTAGGCATGACCTGTCAATCCCAGAGATCCATGGCACAGGCATAGGTCTTGGCTCCAGAGCCTGCCATTAGTACAATCAGAAAGTGCTACCTTCAATTCTTCTGGCACAAAATCAAGCATGTTTTTGCCTAGACCTGACATCAGAATGGGGATACAAAAGACAGCTAGCATTGCCCATGGTAAGGTCTTTTAATACCCACTTTCACCTTGTAGAGTGTATTCTTGTAGTCTATTCCTTTCCTACTCTAACTGGCCCACAATCAACCAAAATCTGAGTTACATCCCTGGTATCACATGTCATGCCAGTTGCTCCCTATGGTGGCCCCTGAAACTGAGTGTAGTGGCACACATCCATAATCCCAGGGCTGGGGAAGCTGAGACAGGGGGATCACTATGAGTCAGAGCTGCATAGTGAGACCCTGTACTAAATAAATAAAAGATTAAAAAAAAAAAGCAGATCAAGACCAACTAGGAAAAGATTCCAAAACAAGATGCCCTCTTTTTTTATTTGACTATATATTTTTTAAATTGAGAAATAA
>PVJA010024190.1:19219-32225 GCA_004027025.1 Myocastor coypus
TTTTTTTTTTTTTTTTTTTTTTTTTTTTTTTTTTTTTCTCCTGTGGGACCAGGGTTCAAACTCACAACCTTGCACTTGCTGGTTAGGCACTTGTGCCACGGAGCTATCTCCCTGGCCCCTTCTTCCCATTTTTCAAAGACACAATATATCTTCATTAACTATAGTTGAAAGTAGTACCTTATTCCATTTATCAAAGGAATTTGTTATTTATAACAGAAGCAAGATTTTTTTCTTTCTAGAATTACATGAGCTAATTCAAAGTATAGTGGTCTTTCAATTTAATAAAAATTAGTGTATTTTTATTTACCAATAAATAAAAAATTGAAAAAAGCAGGGGATAAGTATGTTCCTAGGGCAATCTTTCCACACAAGCCCCTAGTATAAAAATAATGTATATCTATTCATTTTTCTGGTACATGTAAAAATGTATTGGATATCAAATACGCCTATATCTAAGCACACAAATATCACAACAACCCCTTCACCTGTACAATTTAAGAGTTCTTCACTTTGCAGTTGCAAACACAACTGCTTTCAGGAGAACCTCCATGAGTTCAAGTCCAGCCCAGGCTATATAGAGAGTTCAAGGCCAGCCTGAACTACAAAGCAAGAGCCTGTTTCAAAAAAAAACACCATTGTTTTTTCCAGAAATTGACTATGCCTAGATGCCTACTCTATAAGGAACTTTCAAAACAAGTCTTCTTTGCCACATGAAGTTTTGGCTGTGTTTATTAGATGCATTGTTAGATGTACAGGTTTGCATTCATCGTGAGGAGCTGCTGCATGCAGGTAACATGTCTTAATTCTTTGTATTTCCCCTTGCCCTCCCCACTCCATCCCTAGATCCTCTACCTATTACAATGAGTCTATCATCTTATTTTTATTATCTATCCTTTATTGTGCTATTTAAATTATTTATACTCTTGGCTTCTGATATAAGAGAAACTAGGAGATATTTAGCCATTTCTGATTCCTATTACTTAGCACTGCAGTCTCCAGATGCAGCTGTTTTCCCCCAAATGACTCCAAACCATCCCCCTGAGGCTGAGTAGTGCTGCACTGTGGATATACATTACTTTTTAAATCCTGCCACCTGTTGATGGACATACAGGTCACTTTCAAGGTTTAACTATTATGACTTGCACTGCTATGAAATGAGTATGCATGCACTGCATCAAATGATGTCTCTTATTCTTTGAGCAAAATACCTAAAAGGAAACTAGCAGGACTAAATGGAATTTCTGCTTGTAGCCTTTTGAAAAATCACCATAATTATTTCCATGAACGGTTGTACTGGTTTACATTCTCCACAGCAAGAAAGTTCTTCCCTGCACTTCCTTATCCCTCCAAAGCTATTGCACCATGTGAAATTAGTGCCTGCTCCATACTGAACAGGAAATGCTCACGATGGACTGCCTCAACCACATAAGCTGACAGCTGAGGTGTGCTTTTGGTGTGACTAACTCGGCCAAGTGAATACAGGCAACTACTGCATGATGCCATTTCACGGCTTGTATCATGTATTACTGTTGATTCAAAGCTCCTTCACTTACAGGTGCACAGTTCTATTTAGAAATAACAAGAATCTTTATAGCTATACCATTCTGTGGAGCTGTATGCAAAGCTATGAGGAATACAGATATGCTAGAACTGAGAAAGTAAATCTCACTGACTGATTTTGGTGCTGGAAATCAAACTCATGACCTTACACTTGCCAGGCAGACGCTATGCCTCTTACCTACATCCCCAGCCCAAGAAAGTAAATGAGGAACTGCTTATGTAAATGACCTCCACTAGAATCAGATTCTAAATAGTACATCCTCTTGGTGATCAAGGAGACAGATTCATAGAACAGCAAAAGTTTTTCACTCTACATATTTAATTTAAGAAGTCTTCATATATCTACTTACCAACTGTCCTATTTTTATCCCAGTGTAGGATTCAGCTTTAACCTGAAACATTCAAAGTCCAGAGAAAAGCTGGAAAGTTTCAACATTGCTTTAACTAATGTTTTTCCTGGTCCCATGAGAAAGAGAGAGAGAGAGATTGAGAGAAAAAGAAAATATTCTGTACATCAAGAAATCTAGAGGTTAAAGGACTATGAAAAAGACAATAGTCATCACTGGGTGAGGAGGTCATCTGCCACCCTCAGGGAGTCATTACTTGGAGCTACAGCTGGTTCTACTTCAAGACTGGAGGATGAAAAAAAAAAAAAAAAAAAAAAAAAAAAAAAAAAAAAAAAAAAAAAAGACTGGACGATGAGTGAGGCTGAGATAGAATCCACAGAATCTGTTTTCTTAGACAATAGCTGCCATCAAACAGTAGCCAGGGGACCAGAGAGGAGAGATTCATACGTCACGCTGGAGCACAGTGTCAGGGACAGAGCTCTCCCATAAAATGCACCTAATGAACAGCTGCTAGTCCTTGTGGCTCTTCTGCAACAGTGATTTACAGTTTGTCCAGCCCATCAGGCTGAGTGGGTGACCCCCAAATGAGGATGCTCTCTTCACCTTTAAACACCACGGATGATGTCTACCATTGCATTGTTTTTAAACTTGCCGATGATAAAAATTACCTGGAAGTAGTTGTTAAACACAAAAATCCATAAGTTACCACCTACAATCACAGCAACAGATTCTTCAGGAAAGGGACATTTGGAAAGCTAAATATTTAATCAGTGTCCGTTATGCTCCTCACCTTCCCAGAGGCTAGAGAAGCTGCAGAGATTTCTATGTTCCTGCTCACCATTTTCTGCTGAACTCCTGGGCCCTAATCAATTGGGTTGCTGGCCTGAGGTGTACCTCATCTGTCTTTGTCACCGCACTCAACAATACAGACTCCATGGCATCAAATAATTGGCTATCTGTTATATAACCCAAGTAATAAAATGAAGCTTTATAAAAAGAAACAGTGCTTCATTAGAGAAGTTGTTTCCATTAAATTTCTCAGTGTTTATGTAGTAGAAAGTCAAAACAAACGCTTTAGTTGGCATAATATTGAAAGCCCACTTTTAGTATACCAGCCTTCTGATAAAGAAAAATCCTGCATTAAATAGTAAGTCCCAGAAAAAGAAACATAAGCACAAAAGATGACCACCTAGAATTAAACCTATGTATTAATTCATTTTCCACGTGTGTTGACAAATTTACCCTTTCAGCCACATCTTATTTGGAGCTCATAATTATTATGGAAATTTTTGAAGAACAGCTGGTATATTACCCAATCATATGAATTACTTTACTATCTTAAAGGAAAATTAATTAGAATAACCTGAAAGCAAGAAAAAAATTAAGAATCTGGTATCTGTGTCAAGATTTTTGTTTCTTAGTCAGCTCATAATTATTAGTTAAGTATTTCACACACAGCAGAGCTCCTTGAGGTGGTCCAGGTATAGCTCAGTGTTCCATGTTAGTTGTGGTCATTTAATTATTTTCAATGCAATGTGAGCAAAAACAATGAGTCCTGCTCTTAGAATACAGAACTGCGTTCTCATGCTACCCTGGTCTTATCCAGTGACTAAGAAGGGCAACAAGCATATAGTCACAAATGGGCTACTTCCTCATCTGAGACATTTAAGTTTGTGCGTAAGAAAACTGTAAATAAACAAAAGCTGGGCCATCCAGATACCTCAGTGGACTAAAGCGCCTGCCTAAGCAGGCACAGGGACTCGGGTTTGATCCCCAGTGTGCTCTGCCATGCCCCTGGGGCACAGTAAGCCAGCCATTGAGAATGGGCTTGGTGACACACACCTATAATCCCAGTGTTTGAGAGGCTGAAAACAGGGGAATCACTATGAGTCCGATCTATGTAGTGAGATGCTATAGATCCTGTACTAAATACAAAAAATAAAATAAACAAAAGCTTCTATTTTTGGAAGTCACTAATTTTTAAGCCACTTTAATTGTTGAGACTTAGGGGCTGGGGAGATAGCTCCAAGGCACAAGTGCCCGCTGGGCAAGTGCAAGGTCGTGAGTTCGAACCCTGGTCCCACAAAAAAAAAAAAAAAAAAATTGTTGAGACTTTTTGCTAGAGAGCCTCTCCTACACACTAATGTATTACTATAGGTCCAAACATAAAAAGAAAAATGCCTTGAAAACAAAAAATTACCAATCATAATAAGAAATTCAAAAAAATTATAAACTAAGCACAGCCACTTTTCAATATATATTAAACATAAGTGAATTTCTATTCTTATTTTCAGTATATTTGTCAAAATCAATGAACTGCTTTTGAAAGTAGCTTTCAATTCTAACATGCAATACCTACTCTCAATATCTACCCTCTTTGAATGTTACTGTGAAACTCTGAATGACCTTTTGAGATATTTATGATGCCAAAGGAACTGTCCTTAAAACTGTTATCCTTTCACTTTCAGCAAATCCTTGCAAAGTTCAGGACATTCATGAGTAACAAAAGTTAATATTCTGGTATAATATTTATGAAAAATTATAAAGCCGAGACACAGATTTCAAACTGAAACAGTATTTTTTTGCATTGGCAATTCAAACCAACATAGATTAGATTTCCAAGGGGAAAGTTTGCAAACCATGATTTCTATTTTCGTACCTTCCAATGAAAAAGGTAATTTTTTTGTCCTCTATACATATATGAACTCTTTGCTCAGAATTCTACCACACAGAATATTAAAACTCAGAAGATACAAATGTCAAGACCAGAGTTGCCCGGATGGGTTTCTCATTGGTTTCTTATGTTTTATTCTCCAACTCCGGGGAACTCGCATACAGATCATGCCCGCTTTATCAATAACCTAGGACATGAGTAAAAATCTCAAAGTTCTCTGGGTCCTCCACTTCTGTTGGCAAAGGTCCAACATTTACCAGCCTTCCTCTCCCTTTCCAGTTTCTTCTGGAATTTGGTTCACAGAGCCTTAGTGTGCCTGAAGGTCTCCCTCCTACCCTGTGACTCTCTGTGCCCTCACTCACTCTCAAGGTCTGCAAGGATACTCAGCAGTTCATTCGTGGTGGGAGTGATGGCTTCTGCCTGTAATCCCACCTGATGCAGGAGAATCAAAGTACATTCCAGGCAACAAAGTAAGTGCAAGGTCAGATTTGAACCAAAAACCAAAATATAATCGGATAAACTAAAATAACAAATGCACTAGAATTTTATATAAGATACAACTTCATCATAAGAGAAATTCTCCTGGTACTTCATTTTGTTTGTCTGTTATCTCCCAAGAAATCTCTCGCTTACTGAGCCCAGCTATAGACAAATACCGATGGCATAGGTGCTCCCTGAAGCATCTTGCCACCTACGGCACTGCACTCAGAGACAAAGCCATGACTGGTTTCTTCTCCTTAAGCCGCAGCCACCAAGCCTAAGTGCTCTTTGCTGTTTTCACAGAGCCTGGTGTCAGATATGAGTAAGGTCTCAAGGTGACCTGTTCTAAACTTTGAGAAGCAGACTGTTACAATTTATATCTAGTTGTCCCCCCAAAGCCTCATGCAATCACTGGGCACAGACTTCTAGAGTTTGAGACTTGACTCATGATTCACAGGGATTATGTGTTTTAATACTGATGAGATTTTGGGTCTAAATACTGCTGGAATTATGGGTGCAGCCTAAGGTGGATAAGCTGAGCAGAGGGCCTAAATGTAATATAAAGAGAGACAGAGAGACAGACTGGTGCTGTTGCTCTCTGCTGCCCTGGTTGGTTGGTTGCCTCTGTCACCATTTTGTTGCTGTTCCACCATCAGGAACTACTGGCCTCTGCATTGTGCCTCTCTGCCTTGCATCCAGCTGAGTATGAGCTGAAACCTCCAGTAACTGTGAGATAAATAAACCTTTCCTTCCTTCATTTTGGGTGTTGGGTATTTGCCCCAACAATGAGAGAAGAGTAATTAAGACACAGATGATGCCTTATTTTCACTCCATTTTAATGAAATGAAAATAAACTGTCACACTTTGGTGGTCCCAAAATTCTAAGTAAGAGGGTTAGCATCTTCAAGATGGCAGATATACCAAGAGCTTATCTTGCTTTTAGGAATATATCTAAGATAGCAATATCTTTGGATCAGGCAACTAAAGTTCAAAAATCTTCTGTGAGCTGCCTAAATTTGAATGGTGGTAACCAGTAGAAGATGGCTAGACACATACGTAGCTCCCAGACTCATCCCCCAACTATGCACCACTCTCATAAATGCTCATAAGCAGCATTTCAGAAGTGAGGTCTAATGTACTAACCTTGGTTTGTGCAGAAGTTAAAGAAAAATCTAGGAATCAGAGAGTCAATGGATATAAGAGTGGGGCACTGCTTAAACTCATCTCTCAGATATGGTCTTGGAGGGGAGACAAATCCACAGGCATATTTGATAATTTTCTGTCCCACAAGACAAATGAGGTCAGGCCTCCTGGAGACTAGAGACAGTGGCCATCTCCCTGGTCTCTGTTTTCCACCAGATCCATCTTTTTAAAGTTAGTAGAGAAATGATAGGTAGACTTCATGGTGGCTAATTTTATGTAAATTTGATTGGGCTAAGATACCTGGCAAAACATTATTTGGGGGTACATCTTCAAGAATGCTTTTGGAAGATGTTAGCATTTGAATAGGTAGTCTATGTAATGAAGGACACCCTCAGCAACGTGGGTGAGCATCATGCACCCAGCTGAGGACATGGACGGAGCTAAACAGCAGGAGGGTGAAATTCTTCTTTCCTGTCCTCTGGAACTTGAACATCTCTCAGACCTCCAGCACATCAGGACAACAGGCTCTTGGGCCCTCATGTTGGACCTGAACTTTCAGCAATATTTCTCTGGTTCTT
Source organism: Myocastor coypus (assembly GCA_004027025.1). NCBI lineage: Eukaryota > Metazoa > Chordata > Mammalia > Rodentia > Myocastoridae > Myocastor > Myocastor coypus. Next base: position 26,002 of record PVJA010024190.1, read on the forward strand.
GGGACTTCTACCATGAGCTGAAACTATAATGTTAGCTAGCAGAAAACCAATTGTGGTACTTTTTACCCTTTCCAATTGTGATGTGTTCCTCTCAACAGCCCTGACTAATGTAACCTTTTTATTACACAACTTCAATAGTTAACATCCTAGTTAGACTGAAGGGAAAGGAAGAACCTTCAGGTCTTCTGACCTGAACCACCAAGTCCAGTCTAAGACACCGAAGTTATAGCCTAACACAATAGACAAAATATGGCCTTTCTTCCATTTGCAATGTTTTCATACCCCTTGAGAATTTGGAGAAAAAGAGTTCAGGTACAGTATTCCTGAACAGTATTCCTAACCATGATATCATCTTAGCACCAACCCAAATTCATGACAACTGTTAACAGGAGATAATTCTCGAGATAAAATGGTAGCAAAAGCAGAACCAGACAGACTGTAAGTAAATGAGGTCTTTAACCTTTGGAGGAATGGCATCAGGAATCAGTGTGCCTAGAAAATTGACCAGGGGATCAGGAATAAGAGGCGAAGACAATACCAAGAGGGGACAGAGCAAGATTCAGTGATCAACTTTACCTGCCGATGGTTCTGGTGAGACAGAAACCCCAGGAGTCTCCAAAATCTTTTGAGCAAAAATCTATTATGTAACTGATTTCTGAGAAACTTAGACTAAGAAAACTACCATTTCTAGAAATAGTCATTTTACCACAAATCATAAGTAACACCGCAAAACTCCCAAGCTAACCTACTTATTATAATCTAGTACATACTGGCCTTTCCAATTTAAGGTTTATTGAATAAACAATTGAATTAATGGTTTCTCTTGCACTATCTCTTTTGTCTTTTATGTGAAAATAGAAAACATTTTTCATTAAAAAGTTATTGAGGCCGGCCTGATAGCTCAGTGGACTAAAGCGCCTGCCTAAGCAGAGTGCAGCAGCTGGGGTTCAATCCCCAGGCCTGCCTGGCCAGCCCCACTCCCAGGGCCCCCTGAGACAGTGATTGAGACTGAGTGTGGTGGCACATGCCTGTATTCCCAGAGCTTGGGAGGCTGAAAACAGGAGGATCACTACAAGTCTGATCTACATAGTGAGACCCTGTAGACCCTGCCCTAAATGGGGGGGGGGGATAAAAAGCTATAAACATCACCCCTATTTTAGTCTGTTAAAAATATTTTAGGCCAGATGTGGTAGAAAACACCTGTAATCTCTCTGAGAAGGCTGAGGCAAAAAGATCGTTGTGAGTGCAGGTCAGCCTGCACTATGTAGTGAAACCCTGTCTCAGAAAGACCAAAAATAAATAAATAAGCAAGCAAGCAAGCAAGCAAATAAATAGATATTTTAAAATCTCAACACTTCAGTAAAATCTGTTTATAAATTATTTTATGCTGGTAACCCACTGCAATTATGAAATACTGGACTATGTATACAACTACTTCCTCCTAGTTCAAAGAGAAGAAAACTTTTTCTTCCTTCTTCCCCCCCACCCCGAACCAATATCAATTAGAAAATTTGTCACATTTGCACCCTGTGCTCTGTATAACATTTGTGAGGACAACAATATGCAGTGTCTCAACTATTGCAAATGTGCTACTACCATGTTTTGAAACTCTCATATTGTTGTCTCTTATTAAAAGTAATAAAAATTAAAATTTAAAGAAAATAAATAAATAAATAATTTTATGCCTTCACTGTTAAAACTATAGGGATCAAAACTGTTTGGGGGCTCAGGAGTTAATGTATAGACAAGAAATAAAGTTTCAGAATTTTGATCGGAAACATCACTAGGCAATGCTAACAAACCTGATGCCTTCACTCTTGGAAAGAAATCAGTTTTGAAAGATAATTTATCACTTCAAACAAGTCTTTCAGAGAAAGTGCTGGATGTAAAAGGAAATGAAAAAATGATATACTCATTATCTGGGGGCTGAGAGAATCCTAAATAGGCTTAATAATTGCACTATAACCCACGTCATTTCTTTATTCTGTAATGAGAAAAAGAATACTATGGTCAATTTGAGCTTGGACTTTAGTTACCATTCTACAACAACAATTACAGGGTTACATATGCATTTTTTCTTATAATACTTTTGCTAGTACTATGTAAGTCTGTTAATATCACAGCTTACAAAGCTCCTTAGCTATGTCATAAAGTAAATGAAAAATAATTAAGAACAGTACATGAAGGATGCCATAGCAAATGTTTTACTTTCCTAATCCTATAGCCCTTCATTTCTTTTTTCTCCAGCTCTTCTTCAGTGTTAATTTCTTTTTTCTTATGTATTTGGTACAGGGTGTCACTACCCAGTTCAGATTCATGGTGATCCTCCTGTTTTCTGCCTCCCCAGTGCTAGGGGTACAGACGTGCCCCATGCCCTGGGGACGGGGTCAGGGCAGCCTGTGGTGCCAAGGGACTGAACCCCAGGTCCATGCACTTTCCTAAGCAGGTGGTTGGTCCACTGAGCTACCTCATCCGCCCCCAGTGTTATCCTTTAAAGATTCCCACTTCCTCTGTCCAAGTAACTGTCAGCGTCCAGGTTCCAGCACCACCACAGATGGAGAAAGAAACGTTCTCTCCTGAGAATGGAACAATAGTTTGGGACACCAAGCCCACACCTGACCTTAGCCTTTGGATCCTTCCAGCCTCTCTGAGCTACTATACTATATCTTGCTGATCACGTAGTTCCTTTTCCTTAAACTGGTCCCTGGGAAGCTGGGATCCACTGGTATGGGTCTGAGACGGTCCTGAACAATATGCCTAGCACCTTCTTTTGGACATGAACGCATTTGCTTGTTTCTCTTCATAGTTACCTTTAAACAAAATCTCCCGGTGACTTTTTGTTATATTCTTTTCCTACATTCTATTTAAAATATATTTCCCTGTTAAAACCTAGAAGAAATAAGAAAATCCCTTGACAGACGTAACTGACCCAAATTGAATCACTAATAAATTGGAAACTTTAAAAGGCCACTAATAAGCATGAAGAATTAATCAATAATAAAAAATAAATAAAAACTGCCATCAAAGAAAAGTCTATCGTGACTTTACTGATTTCTACTAAACATTTGAAAATGAACTAATTTCAATTTTTCATTAACTATGCCCCCCAAAAAATAATTAAAGAGGAAAGACATCTTCCAAACTCATTGTACTAGGCCAGCATTAACCTGCTAATAAAACTACAAGAGTACTACAAGTAAAGGCCGGCCAAATAGCTCAGAGGATTAAAACACCTGAAAACAGGCACAGGGGCCAGGAGTTTGATCCCCAGGCCTGCCATGCCAGCCCCACCCCCAGGGCATGTTCAACAGCAATTGAGACTGGGCACACCTATAATCCCAGCTTTTGGAAGGCTGTAAATAGGTGGACTACTATGAGTCCATCTATTAGTGAGACCCTGGACACCCTGTAGACCCCTAAAATACAAAAAGGAAAAGAGATTCCCATTTTTGCAACTTTTACTCCACATAACACAGAAGTCCTAGCCAGAGAAATTACTCAGAGAAAAAATAATAATAATGACAGGTAACCAAACTATAAAGGAGAGGGTTAATGGTATCTGTTTACAAATATTTCTATATACAATATCCTAAAGACTCCATTAAAAACGTTAAAAATAATAAACTTAACAAAGATTCAAAGTCAGTATGGAAAAACCATATGCATACATGTTAATAGTGAACTATTTTAAAAACAAACCAATAAAATAATTCCAGTTATGACAACTGCAAAAATAAAGTAAAATAAAATATTATTTCACTAGTGTGAAAACCTGAAACTAAATAAAATATGAAAGGTGCAATAGGCACTCTGAAAGAAATATAATTCATTCAATTGGAAGGAAAATTGGAATGAGAAAAAGAGCCAAAAAAAAGAAAAAAAGATGTATTTATGTATATATACAGTATAATTTGGACACTTGTACTGCTAATTTCTGATGGTATTTTGAAAGGAGGACTTAATACTTAGATTTTTTTTCTTTTTTTAAAATGACTTATAACTTCTTTGTTGTTGTTTTATTTTTCTAACTAATTTTGCACATTTATGTCTAGTAACCTAAGCAACTAATCTGAACCACTGTGGAATTCCTATTACTTTGTTTACTGAAATTTCATATCATTTGTAATTTTTTTTACTATTTTGCATTCTTTAAAAAATAACAATAATAAATAGAAATAAACTTAACTAAGGAAGTGAAAGACCTCTGCAATGAAAGCATAAAACACCAGTGATGTAGGAAAATGTATGCACCTTGAGACCATAATGCAAGGAAATAAGTTAGACACAGGCCAGACATGGCGGCACATGCCTGTTCCATCAGCACTCAAGAGACTGAGGCAGGAACCAAGTCTGAGGCCAGCCTAGGATACAAAATGAGTTCAAAACGAACTTGAATTACACGGAAAAAACCCTACCTAAAATAATACATTAATTAAATAATCAGATACAGAAAGTTAAATGCTGCATGGTCTCACTTATATTTCAGGTCCTCATAGAAGGAACCCAAAACACAAATAATTTTAAAACAAAAATAATAGCTTGATGATACGAAATGGAAAAGTAGATTCTGAGTTGGGTAAGGCAGGCACTCATGGGGCGAGGAGGGTTGCTGTGGGTTTCAGGCTAACCTGGACATATAGGGAAAGCAAGGCCAGCCTGTACTACCTAGGGACACCCTAGCTCAAAAAGGAATACATCAGGATCTAGGAATAGAGAGGTGGAAACGAAGTGAAAGGGAAAGTAAAAAGGATTAAGAGGCGTAAGATGTGATATGTATGTACCGATTCTCCACGATAGATGCATTCTTTCTACATCACGAACATGCACTAATTGAAAAATAAAATTTAAAAAAACAAACGGAAGAAATTAAAGATGTAAATAGACTAGTAAACATCCCATGTTCATAGATTAAAGGAAGGTTGTCAAATTCTCATGCTATTCATAGCAAGCACAGTATAATTTTTAATCAAACTGTGGGTGACATTTTTACAAAAATAGAAACTGTACCTCTAAAATTCATATGGAACAACAAAAGACCCCAAATAGCCAAAGCATTCTTGAGTGAAGAGAACAAAGCTGGAAGCACCACACTGTCTGACTTCAAAATATGTTACAAAGCTACAGGATCCAAAACAGCATACCATTGTCATACATAGAGAGACTAGAAATAGAGCCATGCATTTTCTGCCAGCTGTTTTGCAGCAGCATGGTGACAACAACATTAGGGAAAGGTCAGTCTTTTCAATATGCAATATTGGAAAACCCAACTAATCACATGTATAAAAGTGAAACAATGTTTGTCTCTCACTACCTGCAAATATCAACTCAAATACTTACATAAGAGACCTGAAAACTCAAACTACTAGAAGAAAACACAGGAGAAATGCTTCATGTATTGGTCTGGGTAACAAATTCTAGGATATGCTCTCAAAAGCCAAAGCAACATACCACAAATTGACAAATACTAAAACAACTATCTTTGCATAGCAAAAAAAAAGAAAAAGCTACCAGCGAAAAGACAACCTCCATCAAATAGCTCAGTGGATTAAAGCACCTGCAAGCAGGCACATGGGTCAGGGGTTCAATTCCTGGGCCTTCCATGCCGGCCCCACCTCCAGAGCATGCTAAGACGGCAACTGAGACTGGGCATAGTGGTGCAGAACTGTAATGCCAGCTCTTGGGAGGCTGTAAACAGGTGAATCACTAACTCTGCTCTAGTAGTGAGACTCTGAACACGCAATAGACCCTTTCCTAAAATCCAAAAAAAAAAAGAGAGAGACAACCTCCAGAATGGAAATGCACAAAACGAAAAAATAATTTCTAAAACATACACCTAATAAGGTGCTAATCCTTCAAAAACATGAGGAACTAAACTCTATAGGAAGAGAACAATTGTATTTAAAATGGAGAAGGGTATGTACAGACATTTCTCAAAAGAAAATGTGGGAATAATTGCCAAGTGTATGAAAAACTGCTCAACAGTACTAACCATCAGGGAAACGCAAATTCCACCATGATGAGACATCATTCACTGTGTTGGAACATTAGATTTACTGTTATGAAAGAGAGAAGGCAGCAAGCACCTGGGGAAGGTGGAGAAAAGGAAACCGATGTTCGCTGTTGGTGGAAATGTAAATTAGTGCAGCTGTTATAAAGAATAGTCTTGCTGCACGCCCGCCGTGGGTAAGCTCCCTGCGCCCCTCTGCCCCGCCTCTGCTTTCCCG
>PVJA010024191.1:0-16067 GCA_004027025.1 Myocastor coypus
GAGAGAGAGAGAGACAGAGACAGAGACAGAGACAGAGACAGAGACAGAGACAGAGACAGACAGCAAGAGGAAGTTAGAGAAGGAGGGGGAGAGGGAGAGGGAGAGACAGAGAGACAGAGAGACAGAGACAGAGACAGAGACAGAGAGACACAGAGAGCAAGAGGGAGGGAGGGTGGGGGAGAGGGAGAGAGAGAAAGAGAGAAATAATTTATTGTAAAAAAATGAAGAAAAGCAAGTCCAACAAAAAAATTAATGGGAAGGGATTGTAAAAGAAAGACAGAACTGAAAAAAGAAATTGTAAAATATGTCATGATATGTTTCATTATAAAGAAAGAAAAATAGATTAAGAGTAATGCTGAATACACAATTAGTGGATTTATTTTGCAGGATTCACACACGTGTATAGTAAAAGTCTGTAATATTGAACATAGTAACAGTTGATACCATAGAAGGAATTTTACTCTAAAATGTAATTGAATGGTCAGTTAAAAGAAGTATACTTAGCTTGTAAATGGTAATTTTATAAATGAGTAATAGTGATGTCTTTATAATTTCACAGTTACATACTTCAATGTTGTAAAAGTTTTGATCTTGATATTCAGTAGCAGCTCTTACACATCACAAATTATTGGAAATGAGGAATGAGAGGTCTATGGAACATTAAAATTCACCTTTATAAGTTTAAGTGTCACCTCCACACACAAACACACAGACACATGCTTTCTTGCATGTATAACATGTCCCATGCTAAAATAACAAAAACAAAAAGTGGTTCACAATCTAAGACCGTGTTCACCTAACTAGTATATAAATTTGTATCTCTATTTTGCCAGAAAGAACTATCATCTCTTTTGAAAACTAATACATCAATCAATAATTATGCACTTGAATTATTTTTGTGATTACTATGTTCAACATAAATATTATTGTAAATATTAAATCTAAAACATCACGTGGAGGTCTGTGGACATAGGTCAGTTGCAGAAGTAGCTGCCTGACAAGCACAAGTGGCTGAGTTAACTCTGCAGTATCGAAAAAACATTATGCGGTAAATATCCGCTTTGAATTTTACTTGAATGTAGTCACTGGCTCAGGCATCTCGCTCCTTTGGCATACTGGAAAGGAAGATCTTGTTGCTCCTGTTTCAGAATTTCTCTGTGTCTTAGCTGCTACTGTCAAGGTGCCTTCTGTAGAACACATAGCTCATTAGATTAGGCTATTGTACTCATGGCTGTATGGTCAACTTCTTACATAATACCAAATATCAAGCATATCCTTTGGGAAAGAGAAGGACAGAATACATTTTTTTGTCTTGGTTAAGGTTTTCTTTCACTGTTTTAAACTTTCATCCTCAAGATCATACTGCTTCTAGTTCTTAGCTTTGTGATCTTTGTATCATATTTCCTTCAGGGGCTACTGATATTACTACTACTGTGTTACTACTGATGCCCCGGCTGCCACACTGAGAAACATCATTAATTTTCTGGCGTATGCCTATTTATATGTGAATTAATTGTATATCACTGTAAAAAATAAAATTTTACCTCAATATCAATTTATTTTTATAAACTTCTCAAATCTCCCATCCTGGTTCAATTCACTGTAACTTCCCTAAGTATTGCGAGACAAATTTCAATAATACTAATAGTGAAAAATAAATTTTACTATAAAACTTACATCAAATTAACACATACATATGGAGAGGATGTTACAGCTGTAATAAGGAAAATACCCTTCAAACTTTTAAATTTTAGTGAGCTATCTAGAGCTCTTATCACCTATGAGAACAGAGTCACAAATAATTGCTTACTTTTTTCATTTTTCAGAACCAATCTTTTAAAACTACTGTGTAGTGTATAAATAAAACATGAACTCTATGTCTTTCTGAATCTGATTTTTAGTTTTTGTTTCTGTTACTGATGGCTAAGTAAATAACAAAATCTGAATATATATATATATATATATATATATATATATATATATATATATATATATGGGATACTTTGGTAGCTAGGAGAAAATCTTGTGGGAGAAACAAGTACTTCTCAGGTGTCTGCCAAAGTAGATTTTGATAGAAAATGTCATTTATGGAAGTGATTGCTTTCTCAAATGGCATGAGATAATTAGATGAATGATTTGCTTTTAAATCAAATGTTTATAGATATGGTGCTAGTTGTATTAAGAGTTCCATATAATCAACATGGGTGGAAGTATCAATAGCCCATTTTGACATGCAATAAGTGTTTCTCATCTTGTAATTTTATTTTGATGAAATTGCATTGACACCCTACTTGTTTTCTGCAGTAAACTATACCAGATAATAAGATCACTTTTTCAGTGAGATAAATATATTTCTAGCCTTACAAAATTAAATCAATTTTTGTCATCTAATATCCACAGAGGCTATGATGTTTATGAATTTTAGAAGGTTGTAATTGATTTTAGAAATTCCAACACATCTAAATTCTATCATAGCAGAGTTATTTTTCTTAACATTTTTAGTCTATCCAATCCAAAGCTCTGAAATTTTTATTTATTTATTTATTTATTTATTTATTTATTTATTTATTTATTTGTCTTTTTGAGACAGGGTCTAGCTATGCAGTTGAGGCTGGTCCTGAGCTCACTTTTGTAGCCCAGGCTGGTCTCGAACTCGCACCGATCCTCCTGCCTCAGCCTCCCGAGGGCTGGGATTACAGGCGTGCGCCACCACGCCCGGCAGCTCTGAAATTTTTAAAGGTTACAAAAAATATAACATTACAGTTTGAATACTATAAAGAAGAGTAATTTTTTTACACGTCAGTTCTTGCATTATGATGAGGCCCTTGGAGATGTAATCTATGGAAAGTAAGTGAGACAATGATTTTATCATGAATTTTATTAGAATTCCGAAAGACAGTTTAGTTTTTCACACAAGAGGTTTTTTAATGCTAAAGTTCTCAATGGACATCCTGTTCTTTGTGAGTTTATCTTGGCATTTTGAACAATAATCAAAGTTTTTGACCTTTCATTATGTCCACACAATGAATGGCTAGAATTTCCCCTAAATTAGTGAGCTATTCTTTTTTTTTTTTTTTTTTTTTTTTTTTTTTTTTTTTTTTTTTTTTTAGTGAGCTATTCTTTAAATTGCACCATCACAATTACCAATTTTACTACAAAGCTCATTCATTAACAATTCATAGACCTTACAACTAGCAAATACCTGAGTCTGAGTTCTTTTCTGGTACCCTTAGTTCTTACACTGTTTTCAGTCACAAATAGGGAGTGAACTATTCATTTAAGTTATTTTGAATACTCTCTAGATTGGTGAGTAGTGAGTTACTTATTTTTTGGCTCCACTTCTGAGCGCTCATGTTATGGACTTCCTATCCTACATTTTATTGCTTTGTCAATGATAAAAATAGAAAGTAAAATGTAATGTGAGTTCTCCTCTAATGCTTAGTGAAATAGCGCCCTAAATAGAAGAGAGTAGTGCTGTTGGTTGGCTCACTTGGCTGTGTGACGATTCAGAAGCCTGCCATGAATGCAGAAGACATCACCATGCCCTGTGACAGCTGCATGATGGAAGAGAAGATTAGATTCTTTAACAACAATAAAAATAAACATCTCAGTATTTCTCCTATGAGATTCTGCCTTACTTGTGATTCCGTGAAGGCTTTATTAGATTATCAGTCATCTCTTGATTAGTAGCTAGGATATAAATGCATGTGGATCCATAGAATAAGACAGATCTACTAAGTTCAAATGTGCATCATTTATTCTTTGTTTTGTTTGTTTTACGTGTCTTGCTACATCACCAAGGCTGTTCTTATATATTCTTTCAATTCTTCTGTTCAAGCGTTCTGAGGGTTGGAATATTACAGCCATGAACTACTACACTTGGTGTCACTCTTAGAAGAAATGCTATGTGAGAGAGACATTTGTGAAAATATTGATACAGTCTTTGTATATTTCATTGATTCCATTTTAAAATGATATCATCATCTCATAATGTCTGTAACATCATTTGACCTGAGTAAAAATATTGGGATAAAAAACAGCATGTTTTTTAAACAAAAAGGATATCATAACCACAAAACTAGTTGACATTGATTAACTTCTCTGAACTTCATTTTCCTATGTCTGTTTGATTGGATTGCTAGGAGAATTAAGCTAAATGAGAAATGGATTGTTTGTCTTTCTGGACTATGGAATCTAATAGAAACTGATCAAATTTAAAATTCCATTTAAAAAAATTTTCTAAGCATCTCTGACATTAAGCAAGTAGATAGATTACATTTTACCGAAGTTGTGGTAGATTCTATTAAGAAATTTCCCATATTGAAGGATTACTCTGGAGGGGCAGCAGTGAGGAATTAAGAAGATGAATGTCTAGTTGCACAAAGCTGGGATCAGTGGGAAAATTCCCTCCTAAGGAGAGAATGGAACTGAGCAGAATTTGTGCCTTTCTTTTTGCAATCAGTATATGGACAAGTGCATGGGGAACTTTAAAGGGAAAGGAGGATTTAGAATAGGATGAATAGGTAACCTAGTAGAACAGGAAGTCTTGGCAAAGGTCCAGTCGTTCTGTGTCTCGGCTTCCTGACCTGTGCTGGCTTCTCCTGGTGCCCCTTCAGCTCATGTAAAGCGATGGCCTTGTCCTAGATAAGCAAGTGCAGGCAGTTTTGCTTCCAACAACAACAACAACAAAAATGTAATATAGTTTAATTTTCCCAAATCTAGGCATTTTGATTGCATAAAGAAGATGGCTTCAAATTGTTTCCCTCTTTAAATTTAATAATTAAATCTCCAAATGATTTACATGTTCAAAAACCATATTTTTTATTTTTAAACAGAATATACAATAATGATGATTTAAAAATTAGACATGATGCAGGATTTCATGTATCAAAATAATGATTTGATAGTATAACATTATCTTCAAATTAGTATAACATTTTCCCTCAATTTTGCCTGCATATACCTGGTAATCTAAAAATACACATTAATCTGTTAGAGATAGCAAGCATTATTGGCACTAAGTATAGGATTACGGATTCTTTATTTTTGACATACGTTGTTTCTTTTAATTATTTGAATATGTAAAGGTTTATATGAATTTGTGTATGTCTAGCTTTTCTTACTACATCTCATTCCCAATGTTTTCAAAACTCTTGAATGTTTAAAACTTTTGATTCAGTTTTGAAATCATTTATAATTAAAGCATTTTGTAGAAAAACATATCAATATAAGCTCTTCAGTAGATCTGATTTTAGTTCTTTATTCACACATTAATCAGTTTTTGAACATATAGGTACCAATAGTAGTATGATTTGCTAAAAAAAACTAAGAACACTTCAGAACTTCAAGAGTTGTTTAAAAATGGCAAGAAATCTCAATTAACAATTAAAATAGAATTTTTACAAAATTATTTTAGAGAGGTATTCACAGAATGCTACTAACTTTTCTGAATTTTTTTGTGTTCTTTTTAATGAGTTACCTGGCCTGGTGTTATATGTTCATTGATTTATGGAGTGCTCTTTAATTTGAAAATACCAAAGAAAAATCATTTTGGGCGTATTTTAGAATCACTGATATTGAGTTTGTTTTATAATTTTGCATTCTATTTGCCAAAATTCTGAAAATATTTTAAAATGTAGAATTTTATATTTTATAGTATATGTTTTATTACAAGAAAAAATTACTTCTCTTGTATATTGTCTGGTTGACATGGAATAATCTAAAATTTTTGTTCTTTTAGTCATCATTTATGATTAAAATATTATCTAAATAGCATGGCACATGCTTATCCTTTATTGCATATATAAACATCATAATTATGCAGCCCTTTTTAAATTGAAATTTCAAGCTGGGCGTGGTGGCGCACGCCTGTAATCCCAGCACTCAGGAGGCTGAGGAAGGAGGATTGGTGCTAGTTCAAGACCAGCCTGGGCTACAAAAGTGAGCTCAAGGCCAGCCTGAACTGATTAGCGAGACCCTGTCTCAAAAAGACAAAAATAAAATAAAATTAAATAAATAAATAAATAAATAAATAAAATAAAATAAATTGAAATTTCATGTGGGAAAAGATTTTTCTCAAAAAAAATTGAATGCCTTCCAACTTAAAATACTAAAAGTCATTACTAACAGATTTATGTTAAATTTTGATCTCCCTGAAACTCAAATCATTTATAAAACTCAATTTAAATAACTTAGTAGAATATTGATGTACATATTTTTCTACATTTAAAATTTTTCCTTGCTTCTCATATTTATATGTTACCACAAGATTTATACACCTTCATTTTATTATTTTATTACATGCAGTCTTATAAACGTATTAATGTTTGCAGAATCAGAGGACTTAGATAAGTACCCAGGAAAATTTATGTAATATTGCTCTGAAAGAACTAAATATTTCAGGGGGCGGGGAAGATAACTCCGTGGCGCAAGTGCCTGCCTGGCAAATGCAAGGTCGTGAGTTCAAATGCCGGCTCCAAAAAAATAAAAGAACTGGGGCCCGGCAGGATGGCTCAGTGGTCTAAACCGCCTGCTTGGGGAAGCTTGGGCAGCTTCAGGGACCACGGTTTGATACCCGGCACCACATGCTGCGCCAGCCCTGCCCTCGGGGTGGGCTGAGCCAGCCATGAAAATGAGTGAATAAACAAAGGTTCTGAAACAACAATAAAAATAATAAATAAAAAATTTAAAAAAAAATAAAAGAGCTAAATATTTCAGAAATAGTATTCACATAATATCTCTCTAATATTATCTACTCAGTGTTCTTGGTAATTGACTAAGAGCCAATAAAAATGAATTCAATGAATCATCCATACTTTCATTCACTTCAAACATTCAAAATGTTAGTTGCTTTGAAACTAACATTTAGAACAATGTGTGTGTAGTATAGCATAGCATGAGGACTATAGCATCCTCTCGTACAGATCAGCTCTTGTTTTCTCCAGTGAATACAAACCCAAACCTAGAGACAGAGTCGTGCCAGAAGACACAATTCCTACCATAAAGGATTTGTCTTGCCACTTTTCCTGTTTCCAGTCACCTACATACTACTATTGCAATCACAGTCTCCAAATTTTAATTTCATTTCTTCCTCAGAGATATACAGAAGCTTATTAAATTCCCCAGTAAGCATAAAGTAAATATGTCTATCAAGTACCATTTCTTTCATGTTTAGAGATGTAATTTTATGGTACTTGTTCAAAATACTCTCCTCATTTAATGCAGGATCTGAGCTCTCAGGTAAAGCGCACGACACTGATGCCGGCCCTGGGACCTCCAGCAGCCAGTCTTCTTGTTGATCCTGCTTGCTTTTCCCCAGAATATCTACAAAATGCTTATTTTTATGGCTCACTAGCAAGTTTCCTTGAAAATCCTACCCATCTAGATCTGCCATACTAATCACTGTTTCAGTATTATTCTACCTCTTTCTCTCTCTCTCTTTTGTTTTTTAAATCACAACTTGTGCTTCCTTTCAACATCAATGACAGTCCTTGGACTTAATTAGCTATTACCCATCAACATACACTACGTGACAGAGAAGGAGTAAGGAAAGAGGATGAAATCAGTAAGAAATATTTATTATAAGTTATGGGATTTATTTCTAGAAATAATTTAGCTATATGGACATTAAAATTGGGTTCGCCAAGAAGAAATCAATATTTATTGACTACTCTCTGTCAGATTACTTAGTAATCATAAACAAAAGCAGTATTTATTTGTGCCACAGTGATGGCCATATATTATATAACTTTAAATAACATGATAGATCCGAAGCAAACTATAAAATAAACTGAAAATAAGCTGAGAAAATAAAATTTGTTTTGAACTATCCAAAAGTACACTCATTTCCTTCCAAACGAGTTTTAACCACTTTGATTGATACTTGCGTCAGGTTAGTTATCTCTATAGTTTACTAATTCAGACATGAAAAAAAATTACAGGTAGGTATTATCTACTTACACTGTCCTCTGGATGATGATGTAATTGTAATGTACAAGGAGCAGATGCAATCATTTTAATCCATGTACATCAACAGATACAAAGAAATCTTGTTTTGATGGTATCTGTTTAATCTTGTGCTCAAGATAATTTGGTTTATGGCTTATGAAATGAGAGGAGTTTATATAATCATCTAGATCAGAATCCAGGGTAAATATATGTCTCCCTCACCTCCTTAAATGGTTATAGTGATTAGTTTTATATTCTAAACTGACCTTGACATCACTGAAAACTTTTTTTGAGTGTCATCAAGTCAAACTTTCTTCATTGTTATTTAGAATCCAGATGTAATAAGGAACTTCAAACAATAATCAAATGAAGATTAAACTACGAAATATTCAATCTGAGGAATCTAAATCCAGCTGCTAATCAGAAATCCATATGTGGGACTGGGGATATGGCACACCGGCTTAAGTGCCTGCCTGTCAAGTACAACATCATGAGTTCGATCCCTGGTAAAAAAAAGAACAAAGAAAGAAAGAAAGAAAGAAAGAAAGAAAGAAAGAAAGAAAGAAAGAAAGAAAGAAAGAAAGGAAGGAAGGAAGAAAGGGAGAGAGAGCAAGGAAGGAAGGAAGAAAGAGAGAGAGACAGAGAAAGGAAGGAAGGAAGGAAGGAAGAGAGAGAGAAAGGAAGGAAGGAAGGAAGGAAGGAAGGAAGGAAGAAAGAAAGAAAGAAGTTCATATATCGAGATGTACATTCGTGAGATTGACCTTGAAGAATCATTTTCATTTTCTGTGTTGCTGTCTTAATCAAGGGTATCTAAGTACCACTTTTATTAAAGATGGTGCTTTATTTTCTATTTAGCTTATTGTGTAGGATTATAATATGTGGGCCTATGTAGGGATTAATTTTATTTTTTTGTGATAGAAGGTATTGAAATCATTACCTGTTGCACTGACTTGCCTCCCAATCCCTATGACTTTTAATTTTAGATAGTTTTGGATTTGATTTCAAGCAGGAAATTAATTAATTAATCCAACAAACAAAAATTCTCCTCGTTTTTGTCTCATTTTTTTCAGTTATCACAGCAACAGAAGCGCATATCTATATTACATTTTTTCTCCAGGAGTTTTTAACTTAAACTTTTTTTTCAAAGTTTTCATGCAGTTTAAGTCAATGACAAAACAAACTGCAGGCTCAGATGGATGATGAGGAAGGGAATGATAATGGGGATGGGGATGGGGATAAGGATAAGGATTCTGTGTTATCAATTTACCTAAGACTGTCAATCACGAGAACCAAAGGTGGGAAAGAACTGTAGTTCTCTACCAATGTATATTAGTTGTATCTATAACAGAACATTTAAAATTCCCTCAACTCTATTATTGTTGGAAGACTTAAGTTACCATTGATATTTTACACAGGAATCAGTAAGGTTTTTTTTTTGTTGTTTTTTTTTTTTTTTTTTTTTTTTTTTTTTTTTTTTTTTTTTTTTTTTTTTTTTTTTTTTTTGTTTTGTTTGTGTCTTTTTGAGACAGGGTCTCGCTATGCAGTTCAGGCTGGCCTTGAGCTCACTTTTGTAGCCCTGGCTGGTCTTGAAATCGTATCGATCCTCCTGCCTCATCCTCCTGAGTGCTGGGATTACAGGCATGCGCCACCACACCCGGCTCTCAGTAAGTATTGTTATGCTGTTCTTATTAAATTTTGGAGATATACCTGTCACTATAAGTACTACTGAGGCAAATTTAACTGTATTGCACCCATCTGTTAACTATCGAAGTTGGAAAAAAAATCTTAAAGAAACACTGTGAATAGTGATACTTGGATTTGCCAAGGTTACCAATGGGAAAAAGTGTTACTACTTAGAAATACCTTCCAAAAGTATCCCTTCTTTCTTATGACACAGAAATAAGACATCAAAGACTAAGGGGTATTTATGCATTGTGTAGCACCAAATTACACCAACACTTAGTATCTAAAAACATCAGAAATTCCTGTAGAAAGGTCAAATAGGTCTACAAGTCTAATGTGTTGCACAGCTATAATAGTCAGTGATATTGCTATCTATGCTGGATGTTTTCCAAAACAGCAGATTTCAGGTGTTCTATCATACTCCATGTAAGGGACTACATGCAAAAAGTAATATTTTAAATTTATTTGACCAGGCCTACATGCAGCAGCACAGTTCCCTGTCATTATTTGTTTTTCTTGTGTATTAAAGAAACTTTTATTTATAGTAATGAAACTATACAGCTCATTTCACATAAAATGATCTCCTTGGAATTCATATATCTTATTTTCTTTGAAAATAGTTAATTCTTTCAGTACATCAAAAGAACTTAAAGGTAATCAACAACAACAACAAAAGGAAAAGAAAAACTTTACTTGCTTATTAATGCGTTGATGGACCTTTAGTTCCCCCCCCCCAACGTTTTTACAACTACAAATAATGCTGTTAAAAATGAGTAGGGATACTTTTGTATCCCTACTTATACCTTAGGATATTATATATATATATATATATATATATATATATATATATATATACCTTAGGATAACACTCACTGTTTTACTATATGCACATATATTCATATCTATTTCAGTAATATATATGCATATTGTCTTAGTTACTTTTTGCTCGTTTCTGGGACAAATACCCAACACTCAAAATAAAGGAAGGAAAGGTTTATTTAGCTCACAGTTTGTAGAGGTTTCAGTCCATATTCGGCTGGCCCAAGGCTGAGTGGAGCAGGGTGGAGAGCATCCAGTTCATGGAGGCAGAACAGCAGCAAAATGGCAGCAGAGGCAGCCAGTCAATCAGGGCAGCAGAGCAGCAGCAACAGCTAGAGCTCCAGTCTATCTGGCTCTCCGCCTTAGCTCCCGCCCTAGGCTACACCCATAATCCCAGAAGTACTTCCACCCATAATCCCATCAGTACTAAAACCTACAATCCCAGGGATCATGGATCAAGTCTCAAACTCTAGAAGTCCCCGCCCAGTGACTCCATGAGGCTTTGGGGGGACAACTAGACATAAACCATAACACATATATATTACAGTAAAAATTTTGTATTGTCTACATTCTAAATTTCAGGTGATCCATTTATAATTTCATTGTTGGTATCAAGAGTCTAGATATACTTTTTTCAAAACCTGAGTGTCTAATTCCTCTAGTAACACTTGCATTAATGCTGTCTGTTCACCTTTATTTTTTTGAGGTTTTAATTTTAATTTTTTGTTTTAATTTCTTATTACTCTTAATAAGAAATAACATGTCAGTTTCAAATCACATTAGTAGTATATTCACAATAATTGATACAATGCATATATTGTTGTCCTCATAGGAGTTACACAGAACACAGGGTGTAGACATGATAGATTTTCTAATTGATATTGGTAAAGAAAAAAAAAATTCTTCTCTTTGAACTAAGAGGATGTAGTTGGGTATATAGTCCAGTGTTCTCAGAGAAAACAATTTAGTAATCCTTCCACCTTTAGAATGACTCTGTTCACCTTTTGAGAAACAAGTTAAATACAAAAATCTAGATCCCCTTAAAACTGACTGTTCTCATTCCATTGATCTAAGTGTTTTATACTATGCCAAAATAATACTGTCTCAAGTACTGTAAATTTACAGTATACCTTAAGTCTTGGTAATATAAATCCTTGAGGAATTTTTATTTTAATTTATTGAGTCATTCTACATTTTTCAACATTATATACCTTTTAAAAACTCTAACTTAAATTATGTTTTTAGAAAGTATCCTTGGGTCCCTGGAGGGAGGTTATGTTTTTAGACACATTTAAGAATGTTCATATTCACAATATATAATCCCTATGCATGACATGTGTTGTTCTTGCCCAAGTCCAGTGTTACAGTGAACACAAACATGAAATTTTATTCTGTATTTATATGTGTGGACCTGGACTTCTCCAACTTTTAACTTATTTTCTTATATAACCATGAACAGATATCATAAAGTACATTTATTTTCTGTTTCTATTAATAACAACATTTGCCTTGCAAACATGAAATTTGATAAATGGCTCAAAGAACAATAGAAGTTAGGCCAGGTGTGGTGGTGCACGCCTGTAAACCCAGCACTTGGGAGGCTGAGGCAGGAGAATTGGTGTGAGTTTGAGACCAGCCTGGGCTACAAAAGTGAGCTCAAGGCCAGCCTGCACTGCATAGTGAGACCCTGTCTCAAGAAGACAAATAAAAAAAGAACAATAGAGGTTAGAGAATATAACTTGAGTATCAAAGGAAAGACAGGGATGAATGTCTTGGCTTCTGTCTATCATTCTTCTTCAGTTCATTGTCCTTAAGTTGTGCACTCTTACATGTTTCAGATTTCTTGCAAACAAAGACGAGAATTCATCATTCAAATTCTCTCCCAAATAATTCACTTGGAAATTTCGGGTAAGGAAGATAAGAAATAAAATTTCACCAGAGCTAAAATAACAAGCTATGTTTAGTGATTGGTCAAAATACATTGTGAAGAGCCAGAGAGATATCTCGGTGGTCTAAAGTGCCTGCTTAGGGAAGCTTAGGCAATCATGGGGACCACAGTTGAATCCCCAGCACCATATGGTACACCAGCCCTAACCCTAGGGCAAGCTGAGCGGACCACAATATAAATAAATAAAGTTTAAAAAAAAACATTGTGAAAAAAAAGCATTGGTAATCACCAGCAATGCTTTTAGTTTCTTCATGAACACATTTTACTTATATTAAAACTATGTGTGTGAGCTATATAATGTGTATATATTATATAATTATAGATGTATGTGACTGTACAATACACATGATTATAAAATTAAGATTTATGTTTAACTATAAGAATAAAAACCCGTGCTGAGGGGCTGGAGAGATAGCTCCATGGCACAAGTGCCTACCTGGCAAGTGTAAGGTCGTGAGTTTGAACCCCAGTCCCACAATTAAAAAAAAAAAACCTGTGCTGAGAAATGTGTGTGTGATGTTTGGTAGTTAGTGTTCATCTTCTGATTAGATGCTTTTTATAAATGATCTAAGTCACTCAGAAAATCTTACAGTATAAATAACTCTATTTACATGTTACTGAAATTGAGGCTCAGAGAACTTTTGTAGCTTGTCATACACTTTTAAAAAAATAGCACATATTTTAGCTTTCATTTTGAAATTAAGTGTATAACAACTGTTGAATTAGGTTATCATATCTGCAATGTAAAATCTTACTATGATCCAGGCAGAATAATTATGTTACTGGCTTCTTATTTAATTCTCCCCACAGCATTATGACTATAGTGTTATATCTATTGGAAATCAATATAGCAAGGTAAAAAAAAAAAATTTCTTTTTTTTTTTGGTTGCACTTGCCAGGCAAGCATTCATGCCACTAAGCTATATACCCAGCACTAGCAAGGTAAAAACCTTAAATATAAGGGTCTGTGAGATAGCTCACAGGACTAAACACCTACTTAGGCAAGTACAAGGACTGGGTTTCAATCCCCGATGACACAGGTCACGCCAGCCCGGCCCATGCTGAGCCAACCACCAAGTCAGGGTGTGATAGCACACGTTTGTATTCTAAGTTCTAGGTAGGCAGAAAACAGGAGACCTATACCACGTGCATCTAAAAAAAAATAATAATAAAAATAAAAAGACCTTAATATAAAGTTGCTTCTCATTTACTTCACTTAAATTTATTTTTAATCACTCATTTATGGATTTGTTACAAGGTCTCCTAGCAGTTTGGACACATAGTGAACCTCTGTTCCAGTCTTCTCAGTGCTGAGATTATAGGCATGCACCACCACGCTGGGTCTTGTGGCTGGTTTAATGGTCCTGGAGGTGGGACAGGGTCAGCTTGGTAAGTGTGCAGAGCATAGAACGTGGCCTGTTGCCCTTCCCTACACAGTTGCTTAGACCTACACAGTTGCTTAGACCACCAGCTTATCTCCTTGACCCTGTAACCTAGATAATTTTACTAACATTCACACAGGATACCATACTGAAAAATCCCAAAATAGAGTAAAAATACTTATAAATAATTTAAATTAATATGTTTTGAAAACCTGCGAAACATTTGAGTACATGAAAGTCAAACCGTGAAGGAGTGAGAGACTACTGCACTGCCCAATGCCATAGAGCAAGAGAAGAAAATTCAAAACTGTGTTTTCTATGACAGAATTTACTCTCACCTCAAACACTTTACTAACTTAGTAAGGAGTAGCAATATTTTTACTACACAAGACAAACACAGATCCAGTGTGTCACTGATCATATTACAGGAAAAAATTATTTTCTATAAAGTAAAATTAAGAAGAAAGAATGGTGTTTCTTATAATCATAGATGACATCCCAATTCAAGAAAAAAAAGTTGTTTATAGTCAAAAGTTTCATTAAAACATGTTTAAATAACTGCAGGGTCGTACTGTTTTTGTGACGCAAAAACAAAAAAACAAAACACACAGCCAACTACTAGCAAAGATTTTAAGAAAATAAGTGTAAACAAATGCAACAGAGACAATGGTAATGGAAAAACTTTCTAGGATAAATTCGAGAGAAATTTGTTATTTTTGATAGGATAATATAACTAGGATAAATATTTAAAATATTACAGAGAAATCTCCTTTTAGTGCAATGAGAAGTACTCTTTAAACTATCTATCTTATTTTTAAATGAGTTTTTATCATTAATTTTTAGATGGGCTCACAATGTTTGCATGAAATAGTTTGAAGCTAGATTTTCCCTCTAAGGTTTACATTATCATGCGAATCATCCACACTTTCTGGAATTGTGTTTCAGAGTTTAACACCGCTCATTCAGTTGATAGTGTACCAAAGTTCTCATGTAAGAGATGTGCTTACTTCTAAGATCAAGCCAGTCCAAATCACTCCTCAGTTACTTTCTAACTGATCTGTGAAAATGCACAGATTTACTTTTCTGACAGAAATCTTTCAACTTCCAAAACATTGCCAAGTTCAATTTGACTTCAGTTTACTGGTATTTACCAACATCGACTGTTTTCAAAATCAAAATTTTCATATTTCTAGTGGCTTTTGTTCCATTTTAAGTCTAGTCATTTTGCAAGGAACAGAACGTCTTCCTATTAGGCCACTAAAAAATACATACTCTTAAGTATTTATGTAAGAGTTACCTAATTTTCAGCCAAAAAATAAAAAGATTGTGTGATGAAGAAAAGAAATACCTAGAGGCAATTCTCAAATATTGCTTCATATATAAAAAAATCAGGGCTGACCATATAGTTCAGCAAACTGGGGTTCCATCCCTGGCATGCTGTGCTGGCCCTGCCCCCAGGTTGCACTGTGAAATCACTGAGACTGGGCATGGTGAGACACACTTGTAATCACAGTGCTTGGAAAACTTAAAACAGGAGGAGCACTACAAATCTGATCAGTGTAGTGAGACATCATAGACCCTATACTAAATAAGTACATAAAAAAAAAATCAAAGGTGTGCTCAGTAATATTTTTGACAGTTTTCCTTTATATAATTTCTTTATAATTCATTGCAATATCAGAAACAAACTTAATGTTTAGACTTATGCAAATTGATATATGTAAATTATAACATTTAGTATGTATGCATACTGTGGCACTGTGAGATAGATTCTTTAATATCTATTTTTAGCCAGAAATTCCTTTATACTTCATTTCAATCACTGTTTTTTTTTTTTTTTTTTTTTTTTTTTTTTTTTTTTTTTTTTTTTTTTTTTTTTTTTTTTTTTTTTTTTTTTTTTTTTTTTTTTTTTTTTTTTTTTTTTTTTTTTTTTTGACAGGGTCTCCTCGCTTTGCAGTTCAGCAGTTCAGGCTGGATTTGCGCTCACGTCTGTAGCTGAGGCTGGTCTCAAAGTCATACCCATCCTCCTGCCTCAGCCTCCCAAGTGCTGGGATTGCAGGCATGCACCACCACGCCTGGCTAATCACTGAATTTTAATTTTAATTTTAACTTTAAATTTTAACTTTAATCCAACCCACTTGCCAAAAGCTTATACAAGCCAGATGTGGTGGCACATACCTGTAATCCCAGAAATAAGGAGGCAAAACCAGAAAATTTGGGAGTTTAAGGTCATCCTGGGCTCCAATGTGAGCTCAACCCCAGCCTGAGCTGCAAAATAAAACCCTGTT
>PVJA010024191.1:16167-21167 GCA_004027025.1 Myocastor coypus
AAAAAAAAAAAAAAAAAAAAAAAAAAAAAAAAAAAAAAAAAAAAAAAAAAAAAAAAAAAAAAAAAAAAAAAAAAAAAAAAAAAAAAAAAAAAAAAAAAAAAAAAAAAAAAAAAAAAAAAAAAAAAAAAAAAAAAAAAAAAAAAAAAAAAAAAAAAAAAAAAAAAAAAAAAAAAAAAAAAAAAAAAAAAAAAAACACGACGGGCATATGCAGAAATTACAGAAATTCAGAGTTCTAGCCTGCAAGTTTAATACTTGACTCAGAATATCCTTAATCTGATCTTACAGTTAAATGCATCACAATAACCAATATGACCTTGACTCTGAAGCTGGAGGTACTGCTCAACCTAAAAAGAATTAGATGACAAAAATCAAAAGAATTTGGGCAACGTATTTTAAATTAAAAGCAGAAAGTAACATTTATTGTAACAGAAAACAGAACAGCCCATAACAACTGAACTGCTAGGGACAGATTTGTATGCAAAAATGACTACATCTCAGCCCAAGTGAGGCTGACCAATGGAGTTACAAGCAGGAAATTTTGATGCGGAAGAGGGCTCATAGGAACACAGGAGAGGTGACAGGTACATATTTCATAAGCACTGTTAATTGTTAACATTTCAAAATTAGAAGAATAAACAGATGAGAAACTTTCTTTAGAGAAGTCTGAATATTTTATTTCTGATCAAGAAAATATCAAAAAATTCTTCCTTTGTTGCCACTTGAGCCCTAGCTTGGCCATGGTGTTCTTCCCTCATGCATCTAGGCTCTGTCTCCAGCTCGGCTGTCTCCCTGGCTGCCTATTCCTTCTTTAGAACTCCTTTGCCGTAACACTTCCCACACTCCCCTGCCCTTGAGGATGATGGTCACTTAGAGAAATCTTTCATTGCCATAATTTCCTGCACATTCCAGTGAACATGTTTCAGAGAAATTATTTAGATTTCTGTTGGCACCCATGAAGAAAATGATACCTAAACCTTAGGAAAGGGACCCTAAGTCCAGCCATGCTTGTGGTGTGCTGGTCCATTGGTTCATTGTCCCCTGTCTTTTTTTTATTTTCCTGTTTTGCTACAAGGGTCCAAATAATGTTGTTAGTATGTCTTTCCTGAAAACTCTGTTGAGAGGTGAATATAGTTATAGCTGTTAGCAAGAGTTAGTGGGTTTATGGGGTCAGTATGTTAATTACAATATTTAAAACATAATATATTAAGGGGGTTACTTTTGTTCTGTACGGATTTTCTTCTGGCGTGAATTCAGAAAAGCAGCACACTGTAAGTAATTGTTTCACTAAACACAGGAAGTGATTTGATAGTAGGCATACCACTTGACCATATGTAAGTTAATGAATCCTTTTCAAGTTTGTATCTTGGCATCATTAAGTTACTAAAAGACTCAAATTGTGTATGTGAAAATATTATTTTATACATAAGAAATTGTAGTATTAATAACAATAATCTCTTACATTCATTCTGTAAGGACCAGCGAAATAGCTCATCAGATTAAAGCTCTTGCAAGAAGGCAAAGGGGCTGGGTTCCATCTCTGATCTGCACTCATAATCCCACTCCCAGGGTGTGCTGAGATAGTAGTTGATACTGGTGGCACCTTGGGAGGCTATAAACAGGTAGATCACTAGGGATGCGATCTATTAGTGACACACTGAATGCCCTGTAGACCCTTCCCTAAAAAAAATTTTTTAAAAATTAAAAATTCTATCTTTTTTATATCTCAACATCATCATTTAGGAATCTTCAGTATCACACCTTCATCTTCTACATATATTTTGTCAAAACTGTGGTTGCACCCACCTTGTATAGAAAATGTAACTTTAGTCTTTAATAATATCTTTGTCTCATGGGAGACATTTTTAAAATACCGACTCTACTTGAAGAAAGGGAGACTTTTACCTGTTGTTATTCAGAAGAATACAGCATTCTCGGTTTTTTTTTTTTTTTTCTTTTGAGATAATACGTATCAAACTCTGGATGTTGCATGTGCAAGACAGGTGCTTAAGCCACTGAGCTATCTGGTAGAGTTTTTGGGGGCTTCCAAGCAAATTATTATGTCATCTGCAAATAATATTAGTTTAACTTCTTTGTTTTTCCTTTTATTTCCTTTTTTCCTTTTATTTCCCTCTCTTGTCTAATGGACATAGCTAATGACTCCAGAATTATGTTGAATAGGATTGGTGATAGAGGACATCCTTGTCTTGTGCCAGACTTGAGAGTAAAAGGCTTCAGGTTTTTCCCATTTAAAATGATGTTAGCTGTTGGATTGTCATATATTTTCTCAGCTTGATGTAGAAGCCCTCTATTCCAAGTTTGTGCAGGACTTTGAACATGAATGAGTGTTGGACTCTGTCAAAACCCTTTTTTGCATCGATTGAGACAATCATATGATTATTGGCTTTGGCTCTATTGATACAGTATATTACATTTATAGCTCTGCTTCTGTTGAACCATCCTTGCATCCCTGGGATGAATCCTACCTGGTCATGGTGTATAATCTTCTTGAAGATTTGCTGCATTTTAGTGGCAAGGATTTTATTGAGAATTTTTGCATCTATGTTCATGAGAGAAACTGCCCTGTAGTTCTCTTTTTTAGTCTCATTTGTTTCTGGTTTTTGTATCAGTATCCTACTTCATTCTAGAAATGATTTTGGGAGGATTGCTTCCTCTTCAATTTTCATTGAAGAATTTGAGGAGTATTCAGGTTAGGTACTGTATAAATTTCTTGCAGAATTCAGTGGTGAATTCATCAGGTCTTGGACTTTTCTTTGTCAGTAGGTTTTTTTTTTTATTACATTTTGATTTTTATTGACTGTTATTAGGTTGTTGAGTGTTCTTATATCTTCTTGATTCAATTTTGGTAATTTATACCTTTCAGGAATCTGTCCATTTCTTCTGTGTCTTCAAGTCTGTGAGAGTGAAAATTCTCAAAGTAGCTATTTATGGTCCTCTGAATCTCTGCTGGGTCTATAGTAATTTTACCTTTTACTTTACTTATTGCTTGAATTTAAGTCCTTTCTTTCCTCTTTTTGATGAGGATAGGTAGGGGCTTATCAATTTTATTTAACCTTTCAAAGAACTAGCTTTTTGATTCATTAATTCAGGGTATTGGTTTCTTTGTTTTAATTGAATTAATTTCTGCTCTAATCTTCATAAGTTCCTCCTATCTTTGGGCTTTTCATTTTGTTTTCTCTTCCATTTCTAGTAGGTTTAGGTATTGCGTTAGAATATTTATTTGTTCCCTTGTTTATCTTTTTTTTCTTTTTTGTCTTTTTGAGACAGGATCGCGCTATGCAGTTCAGCTCAAGTGGCCTTGAGCTCACTTTTGTAACCCAGGCTGGTCTCAAATGTCCACTGATCCTCCTGACTCAGCCTTACAAGTGCTGGGATTATAGGCGTGCACCACCATGCCTGGCCTGTTTTGTTTTCTTAATGTGTGACTTCAGAGCTATAAATTTCCCTCTAAGATCTGCTTTCATTGCATCCCATAAATTCCAATGAGTTCTGTTTGAATTTTCATTAAATACTAGATATTTTTTAAATTTCAGGGGCTGGGGAGATAGCTCCGTGGCACAAGTGCCTGCCTAGCAAGTGCAAGGTCGTGAGTTTGAACCTCAGTCCCACCAAAAAAAAAAAATAAATAAATAAATAAAAAATAATAAATAAATAAATAAATAAATAAATAAATAAATAAATAAATTTCATCTGTAACCCACTGGTTGCTGAAAAAGGTATTGTTTAATTTCCATGTATTTCTGGGGTTCTTGTTTCTTTTCTCATTTGTTTCAAATTTTATTGAACTGTGGTAAGATAGTATGCATGGGATAATTTCTGTTTTCTTGCATATACTTAAATATGACCTATGGAATAATATGTGGTCTATTTCAGAAAATGTCCCATGTGCAGCTGAAAAAATATGTATTCATAAGTGTTTGGGTGGAACAATCTATGTATGTCCACTAAGTCCAGTTTCCAGGTTTTGGTTCAGATCTGCTACTTTTTTGCTAATTTTTTGTCTGCTTGACCTATCTTTTTGGGATAAAGGAGTGTTAAGTTCTCCTGTTAAGATTGTGGTTATTGCTGGGTGTGGTGTCTCACAGCTGTAATCCCAGTACTCGGGAGGCTGAGACAGGAGTATCGGTATGAGTTCGAGACCAGCCTGGGCTACAAAAGTAAGCTCAAGACCAGCCTGAACTGCATAGCAAGACCCTGTCTCAAAAAGACAAAAAAAAAAAAAAAAAAAGATTGTGGTTATTGATATTAGAATTTCATGTTCATTAAAGTTTGTCTTATATAACTTGGTGCTCACATGTTGGGTCCATACATATCTATGAATGTTATCCATTTGTCTTGAATTTTTTTTTCCCTAATCAGTATTTAGTGACCTTTTTATTACTTTTAACCAATCTTGTTCTGAAGTTTAGAGTGTCTGCAAACAAGATTGCTACACCTGCTTTTTTCTGAGATGCCAGAACTTGTACTATTGTTTCCCATCCTTTCACTTTTCGCCTATGAGTTTCTTTATTAGTTATATATGTCTGTTGTATACTACCACATATGGCTGTATTTTGCTTCCTTATCCAGTCTGCCTATCTATTTCATTTAGTTGGAGAATTGAATCTATTTACATTGATGTTTATCAATGAAATGTATTGACTTATGATTGATATGAGTTTTACTTACTACTTTTTCCCCTTTTTTCTTTCATGTTTATTTGGCTGCCTTATTTGGTGGGTGCTTTCTGTTCTCATTTATTGAGTTTGCCTTCTTTTGGTCCCTCTCTAAAATTTTTTTAGTATACATTATAAGGCTGGCTTTGAAGTCATCAAAGGCTTCAATTGTTCTTTGTCATGGAATTATTTCATTTCTCCCTCATACTTGAAAGAGAATTTTTCTGGGTATAGCAGTCTGAGTTGGAATTTGTTTTCATGGAGGACTTGAATCACTCTGTTCCATGCTCTTCTTGACTTCATGGTTTGTGAAGAGAAATCTGCCAT
>PVJA010024191.1:26167-32216 GCA_004027025.1 Myocastor coypus
TCTAGGAAATTGTCTCCAGTGTCATCAGCTGAATGTATCCCACCCACTACTGTGGTCCCAGAGCATTTGGGTTATATATAAATTGAAAAAACATATAAAAATGATAAACTAGGAGACTTCCTATATAAGTGAATGTATCTTGAACATATACTCATAAGTGAAATAAACCAGACTTACGTGTACAAATATCAAGTAGTTTTCTTAGTGTATGAACTCAAAAGAAGAAATGAAAATGGAAAGGAGTAATGCAGCTGAATGGAAACCAAGGACTTAAGCGTTAAACAACGAAGTGACGGCAAATAGAAAAGTTAGGAAACATGACAGGAGCAAAACCATGCACTTATATACACAGGACGATTTGGTCATGGTCCTAAGAACCACCAAGATATTTTTCACACGGAAGATATCAGTGGGCAATGCTAATTTGTGCTTGGAGTGCCAAAAAATAAAAGAAAACAAATATTGATCTATCTTTTCAATACCTTAACTTCAGATTGGTCTGTTTCACGTTATGGTTTCTTTGTAACTTCAATTAAAAATATTCAGGCTCTTAATTGTTTCCATGCAGTCATGGTGCTCTGATTAAATACTTAGGTATGCAAAGTATAACGGCTTAAGACTGACCACTGAATCTGTTCTTTATGGGTAGAGTAATGTGAAGCTGAATGTTATCCCTTGTCTTTTCTATGTATCCTTATGTCAAAAACTGAGAGGATGTAGGGAGTGGGCAAATACCTCATAGCAAAACATTCTCTCAGGCTTTCACAGAAAGCAAACTGGCCAAGCAATGGCCGTGATTCGACCCGAAGGCTGACACTGACAGCAGTTCTACAAACCACTATATATTGTTCCAAAGTTAATCCTGAGAGGATTTCACCTTGAAAGATACAAAAGATGAATGTTGTATTATACAAGGCTTGCTTTGACTTGCCCTTGATCACCCAGCAAGAAAACTTAATTACAAGGCATGAAACACAGAGCTAGATTGGTGAGATGAGTGTAGGAGACTTGGATCAATAGCCTTCAACCCTACAAGTTTCACTAGTGGCCGACTGCAATTGTGGAACATTGAACTGTGTATGCATCTGCCTCCTCTTAATTCAAAGAGAAAAATTCTTTTTTTTTTTTTTCCTTTTTTTTTTCTTTCCTTAGCAACTTCAAGAGGAAGGTGGGTCATGCCCACACACTCTGCCCTGCATAACTATTGTGAGAACAGTGTGCAGTGTGTCAACTGTTAAAAAATAAAATAATGTTTATGGAAAGTGTTGATGTTTAATGGTTTGATCAATGTTATACACAGATATCTATTAATCTAAACTGATCCCATGATGAAAATATGTAATATAACCATTTTTAAATTTTTCTGGTTTTCAAAGTCTGTACTACATGTAAAAAAATAAAAATAAAAACCAAAGGTGTAATAATGAATTTTGGTATGTGAGTAGTCCTTAAGTTGTACTCGTTGTTATTACAAACTTGAAGAATAGGTGCAGACACTAGGAAATTGGATTTAAGTATGTCTCCTTTTTATCTTTTAATGCTAAACTCAAGGTCAAGTTAATTTTTAAAATTCCTTGATCGTGCCACCGTATAATTATTTCATTTTTCTGAGTTGTTCTAATATTTATGGCATAGATCAAAAAGCTAAGCATTTGATTATAGGATGGCTTTTCTTATACTTCACATACTGAAATTTTGAATATTCTGATGTAGCTTTGTGACTGAATGTATAACATATACATGCCCCAAAGAGGATGAGTTAAGGACTTTAAAGAAAAGTCAATTGATAATTTGAGAAAGAGGATAAATGAAAAACACTGTGACATTTGAAGCTTTCTTAATTTTATTTTTCCCTTCAATCTTATATATTCTCATAACTTTAAGCTGCCATGTCTTTTGAATTTAAAGGTAGTATTTTTCTTGATTAATAATGGTATGAATGTTAATAAAAGCATCTGTAGCCATGTTACCATAGGCTTCATCCCAGTTTGCAAGGTTTCTTTCTTTTTTTTTTTTTTTCTTTTTGAGACAGGGTCTCGCTATGCAGTTTAGGCTGGCCTTGAGCTCACTTTTGTAGCCCAGGCTGGTCTCGAACTTGCACCAATCCTCCAGCCTGAGCCTCCCGAGTGCTGAGATTACAGGCGTGAGCCACCACGCCCGGCTGCAAGGTTTCTAATGAGAAAATTTGTTCAAATATATGTCAGCATTGCAAACTATATTTTTGCTGTATGATGAACTATTATATGTTCATCATTTTGTCACAGATAATTAATGAAACATTATGTCATGTGGTTGCTGGGGAAATACAATCTAATCTGTAGTATTTGTGACATATATATTTGTGACATATATATATGTATATATATATGCCAGTTTTTCTAAGTACTCTTATGTTTAAGTTATAACTATATCATTGCATTATTGTTAATTTTTCTCATATTGTTACTTCCATCATAACTTCTCTTTAATCTTCAACTTTCATGCAGTGCTTTAATTTCTGTTTTCTTCTACTCTACCAGTACTGCTTTTAACTTCGTTTACCATTGAGTTTATAAAACTATAATGTCAGCACTATACTATTGCAGTTTAGATATAAAATCTTCCCTTATATGTATGAAGAGCTTGCACTTTTGCAAAGTGTTGGGTCATGGTATTACCTTGCTCATTATTTGCTTATTACTTTAATTTATAGTATGTGCAGTTAATCCTGAGGGGATTTGACCTTGAAAGACACAAAAGATGAATGTTTTCTTATACAGGTCTTGCCTTGACTTGCCCTTGAACAACCAGCCAAAAAGCTTAATTACAAGACATGAAATGCAGGGCTAGATTGGAGAGATGAGCTGTAGGAGGCTTGGATAAACAGCCTCCAATGTTGCAAGTCTCAGTGGTGGCCCACTGCAATTGTGGAACATTGGACTGTGTATGCATCTGCTTCCTCTTAATTCAAAGAGAAGAATCTTTTCCTTTATTTTTCTTTCCTTAGCAACATCAATAGAAAGGTGGGTCATGCCCACACACTGTGCTCTGTATAACTATTGTGAGGACAATGTGCAGTGTGTCAATTGTTAAAAAAAATTAATGTTTGTTGAAAGTGTTAATGTTTAACTGGTTGATCAGTCTTATACCCTGATATCTATTAGTCTAAACTGATCCGATGATGAACATATGTAATATAACCATTGTTGAATTTTTCTGGTTTTGAAATTCTATACTGTATGTAAATAAATAAATAAATAAATAAATAAATAAATAAATAAATAGATTTTAAATAAAATATTTACAGCACATGCTATTAAAGGCAGGGACTACTTGGAGAGAGTGATGTTTGGGCCTCTAGGTTTTGAGGAGTGCCTCTCCTACCTGATTTATCTCTATCTTCCTGATTTATCTCTCTGGCTCATAGTTTCCATGAATGGACCAGCTGCCTGCAACATTGCCTTCTTCTATTGCATGCAGCTAATGATGGACTGAACCCTCAGAAGCAGCGGTGTACACAAAACCTCTTCTCTACTGCTGAGATTTGTGTGGTTTGCATCCAATTAACAATCACAACTATGCCGTGAGGGCGCTGCCATTATTGCTCCGTTTCTGTATTTGTTGATGGACAAAGAGGGACACAGAGAAGATTTCCTTCATATAAAATTCAAGAAATTCAGATTTCTTTTACATTTCATTGTCTTTTTTATGTGTTATCACTTAAATAATTTCTTTCTCAGTATTTTTAACTTGTATATTTCCTCAATTATGCCCTGCACATTACTTTTCCTACCACCAATCTTTTCCAAATAAAGTGAAAGTAAGACGCAATCCATGGGTTAAGGAAATAGATAAGGGATGTAAAAGCCTGCCTGGGAAGCACAAAGACGTGAGTTTGATCCCCAGGATTGCATACTGTGCAGGCACTGCGCTGACCCAATCACTGAAACCATGAGTGGTGCTGCAGGCTTGTAACCCTGGTGCTGGAGAGATTGAGGCAGGAGGATGACTAGTAGTCTCTGCTGCGTAGTAAGGTGCTGTACCAGGAAAAAAGATAAATACATAATTAAATACATAATCTTTAACACTTAAAAAAAAAGACAGCTCTTGAATTTCCCTTGTAGCTACACATACTAAGCCTATTGTGGAAAACTAAGTGGATCTTCCTCTGAAAACAATTAGAACACAAATCTTCCGGTCATATCCAAGTTGTTGAGATTCAAGTGTTGCTAGATGTCTTACTGAATTCCTATATTCTTGCTACACATCTGTTTATAACTTTTGTAGTTTCTAAAATCTACTTCCAGATCTTTGACATGAGAACACATTTAATAGATGTTTGAGAAAATCACTGTTTTTTTTTTTTTTTCTTTAAATTTGTAAGAACAAAGTGTTCAAGGGAATATTTTAAACCTGTTTCCTCAAAATGAAAATATTTCAAAACTACATTTGGTGGAATAATTTCAGGATATCCCAAATGTTCAGCTTCTTGGTCTTCCTTTCTAACCTGATTCTTCACTCAGCAAATGACATTCTATTTCTTAGCAACTAAAGTTAAGAGTCACCAAATGGGATGTCCTTATTGAAGAAATATTCTATTCTCACCTGTATGCATTTGTTCTTTTTAAAAAAGTACTGATAATTTATATTGTTAATCTATTTATTTGTCTACAGTCTTCTTATATATCCTATTGTGTATAGATTAACGTCATATTTTGTAGTCTATGTATTATTCTTTTTTTTTTTTTGTCTTTTTGAGACAGGGTCTCACTATGCAGTTGAGGCTGGCCTTGAGCTCACTTTTGTAGCCCAGGCTGGTCTCAAACTCACACCAATCCTCCTGCCTCAGCCTCCCAATTGCTGGGATTACAGGCATGAGCCACCACGCCCGGCTGTCTATGTATTATTCTTAAAATACCAGTATTTACATGTTGCTCAATGATTGTTGCTATTAATATTATCATTGTTATTATATTATAGTTGGTACAGAATCTGAACAGAGAGCTTGACTCCTGTTGATCCTCCTATTTTCAGCCTCCACAGTGCTGGAACTCACCACCATGCCTGGTATCAGTGGATGGATCAGAGCTTCAAGGAGTGGGGCCTGTTCAGCATGTGATGCCAAGGATCAATCTTCCATCCCTAAACTTGCATAAGCAGGCACTTAGTCTGTTGAGCTATCTCCCTGGCCCTTTTTGTTGTTTTATTGCTACTATTGTTATTGTGCATTCAAGGGAACGTTGTCAACATTTTATTCTAATTTTTTACATGAAAATTTATAATACATAGTATAGATGTAATATAATATATATATATATATATATATTCTTTTGTCTTTATTACTTTTAGTAAGGAATAATGATGTGACAGTTTCAAAACATATTAGCAATATATTCTCACTAATTGATACAATGCACATTGTCCTCATAGTAGTTATTCGGAGCACAAGATTCAGACATGATACATTTTCTAATCATTATTCATATTAAAATTTCTTCTTATTGAACTAAGAGAAAGTAGTTGTATACATAGTCCAATATGACATAGCATAGTGGGTTATTGGCAGAACTGGCAATATCGGAAGCTGTTGATTTAACACTTTTTCAGCTCAACATAATAATCTAGCTTTACTTTTTATGCCTCATGGTTAAACTTTTCTGCTGGGTGGTTAAAGGCAAGTTAAAACAAGATCCATATAACAGAACATGTAACTTTAGTATCTCCCAAGATCAGTCAAATCCCCTCTGGATTTACGCTGAAACCATGTACAATACTTTGTGTTAGCTGTCTAGATAAGTCTTGACCATTGCTTGACCAGTTTGCTCTCTGTGAAAACCTGGGAGAATATTTTCTCTCTAGGTAACTCTCCTTATGCACACTATATACATCATCAATCTCTTCCCTCTGTGGCCTCAAAATCTCCTTCAATAGAAAATTTGGGACACCACTGAGTTGTAGTATGTTACAGCATAGGTTATCTTACATCCTTAGTCCTCACTGGCCTTGAGGGGCTAGGGACAAAATAATGGCAATCCTTGTAGCCATTCCTTTTCTCTAATTTTTGCCTTGT
>PVJA010024192.1:0-32133 GCA_004027025.1 Myocastor coypus
TTTTTTTTTTTTTTTTTTTTTTTTTTTTTTTTTTTTTTTTTTTTTTTTTTTTTTTACCTGAGAGATTATATCTGAGCTGATTTCTTCTATACGCTGATGGAGTTGTTTCTGTACTTTGGTTGCTATCATTTCAGAAATTTTGGGTGTGTGACTCTGAAGTTCTTCTATGTCCTTGTCTCCTGGACTTGCTCTGGGTGGGCTGGAGGTCTGAGATTGTGTTTTGCTCCTTTTCACATTTTTGAAGCTCGCGGTGTTCACCAGGAATCAGCAGTGATGGGAGGGTTGGAGGGGCATGTCAGTAAGGCTCCTGTGACAGTGAGGGTGAGGTTCGGTTCACCAAAGCTCCACCTGTCTGGAGTACAGCATGGCTTTCACCACCCTGGGGTGGGAGGTGAGCCACAGCTAAGTAAGGCTCCGACAATGATGGGTGTTTGCTGAGGCTCTGCAAGTCTCTCGCAAAGGAGTCAAGGGCAGAGTAGGGCTCAGCAAGGCTCCTGAGACCATGGTGCAGCGTGCAGCTCAGCAGAGGTCCCGTGATGGTGCTGGGATCCAGGCAGGATTTCCCAGGTCCCTGTAGCTGTCCTGTGTCCGCCGCCCTTCTCTGACAATGGGAGAGGCCCAGAAGCAAAGTATCTTAAAAATAGAAAGAAATGGCCAAAAAAAAAAAAATCCATTCAGGGGCTACAGGATGAAGCAAAGAAAAGTAACATGGTATTTCTTGGAGTCAATGAGAAGTCAGAGACAGCACAAAAGCCATTAAAAACCACTTCACAGAAGTATTGACAGAAAAGTCTCCAAACATGGATAGGAAATTTCACATACAAATAAATGAAGCATGTAAAACTCCAAATGGTGATGCCCAAGATAAATCTACACCAAGGCATATAGCAAAGATTCCAGAAATTCAACACAAGAACAAAATACTAAAAGCAGCTAGAGAAACAAAACGAGTCACCTATAAAGGAAAGCCCGTCAGAATCATTGCAGACTTCTCAACACAGCCCTCAAAAACAAGGAGAGGTTGGAGTAAGGTATTTCAAGTCCTGAGAGAAAATAGTCTTTAACCCAAATTGATGTACCTGACAAAGCTGTCTTTTAAGTCAATGGAGAAGTAAGATACTTCCACAACAAAGAACAATTGAAATTCATGATCAACAAACCAGCTCGACAGGATGCTCTGAAAGGTATATTAGAAAGAGGTAACAAAGAACACAAACACAAGAACAGTAATGGAAAGAAATCTCTAGGCAGGACAAGCAAATAGAGGAGAGGACAAGAAAGCAACAATGGGAAAAATACTTGAAAAACAAGCGCATACATATCAGTCATAGCCATCAATGTACATGGCCTCGACTCACCAATAAAGTGAAGGAGACTGGTAGAACGATGTTAAGAAAAGTTCTAACAATATGCTGCATTCAAGAAACACACTTAACCTCAAAAGAAATTGGTAGACTAAAAGTCCAAGGATGGAAAATGATTCTCCATGCCACAAGAGTCCCTCCTCCCAAAAAAGCAAGCATAGCTATACTATATGCAGGAAATTTAAACTTTAAGACAAAAGTGATCAAAAGATACAAAGAAGAGACAAACATACTTGTTAAGGGCAAACTTCAAGAAGCACAGATAGCAATCATAAATAATATATATGCACCACGCACTGGCACTGCCAACTGCATAAGACAAATGCTAACATACATGAAACACCAAGTAAATGCTAACACAGTGCTTGTGGGGGACCTTACTATCCCACTCTCACAAATACATAGGTCGACTAGACCAAAAAAAATATGAACAAAAAATACCACAATTAAACCAAGCCTGTGAACAAATGGACTTGTGAGATGTCTACAGCATGTTCCACCCGAAAACATCACAATACTCATTTTTCTCAACTGCACATGGGACATTCTTCCAGGTGTCTTTACTTGTGCTGTGGCAGTTGCCTTGATGTCCTCAACTGACTCCAAACGTTTGCCCTTCAAGGTCATCTTGACTTTGACTTTGGAGAAGAGCCAGAAATCACAGGGTGCCAGATCCTTTGAATAATGTAGATGAGGACACATCACGATGTTTCTACAAACCTGTCTTTCCATAGGATGGCACTCAGGACCATCATTTGCCACAGAAATGGACTTCCAGGACTGTTTGCCAAAGTGCCAAAGCTGATGGGATGTGTGTGAAGCAAGGGGAGTGTGTTGAGGAGAATTAATGGCAATGTGTCTTTTACTATAATTTTTTTTATTTAAACATATCATATTGTTTGGTAACCTCTTGTATGTTTTCTCATCCTGTTCTGCTTAAGGGGATGGCTTTGTAAAGTCTGGGAGAAAAGAGGCTTGTGTTTTGTTTTGTTTTTTTTCAGTTTATTGTCACAGTACGCCTGTGAGTCCCACTAAGCAAATGCTAATGTGATCGTTTTATGTATGAGAACACTAAGAATACTGGCTCAATTTGTACTAAAACCAACATACGCTGTGTAATTCAAGAAGAGCACCATTAGATGTTTGTTTCTCTTTGGAATGAGTCTCTCTAACAGTCTGCTAAAGCTGAACATAACACATACCTCACAGACTCAGAAATTTGATTATTAAATCTATATTAGCGAGAAAAAATACTTCTGTTGACCAAAGACATGAAATAGAATGAGCATAGCAATGCCAATTGTAGGATTTCCAAACTGAAAACTACTCAAGTGTTCATTAACAGTACAGTAGATAAATAAATCGTGATGTAGATACAATCAAATTCTATACAGCTTCAAAAATGAATAAAACGGGCCGGGCAGATGGCTCAGTAAAATAGGCGCTTGCCTGGCAAGCGCAGGGTCCTGAGCTCAATGAAAAAGAAATAAGGAAATACTAGTAAATAATGATGACTCGCATAAACATTATTGTATTAAAAAGTCATATACATACAATAGCATATATATAGCATGATCTGTTTTCTAGTATATATATATATATATATATATATATATATATATATATATATATATATATATATATGCAAAACTGATTCGTGGTGATGGAAATTGTGGTGGTAATTACCCTGAAGTAGGGGAAGGAGGATAACTAGAAAAGCTGGAAAATGGTTTGGGGGTTCTGGCAATGGGCTCTTAATTTATCTGGATGCTAT
Source organism: Myocastor coypus (assembly GCA_004027025.1). Lineage (NCBI taxonomy): Eukaryota > Metazoa > Chordata > Mammalia > Rodentia > Myocastoridae > Myocastor > Myocastor coypus. Next base: position 3,139 of record PVJA010024192.1, read on the forward strand.
TGATATGTATGTCATCTCATGATTAAACTTCATCAAGCTTTATTTGTGTGCTTTTCTTTTTTTTTGGGGGGGGGACCAGCGTTCAAACTCACGATCTTGCACTTGCCCAGCAGGCACTTGTGCCTCCGAGCTATCTCCCCAGCCCCCTTATTTGTGTGCATTTCTATGTAAATATACAGCACTGTACTTCAGTAAAAGGTTCATTTGTCATAACAAAAGCAGAAATCCATTATGTTAGTCCAAGTTTTTCAGTGGCTTTCTATCATTCCCAGAAGAAAATATCACTGTGACCTTCATGGCTACTCTGGCCCCTGGTTACTCCCTCCACATCATCTCTTCCACCATCGTTTCCCTTGTTTAGCATCAGCCATACAACCTTCTTGCTGTTCTGCAAACACAATAAAATACTCCTTCACCACAAGACTTTGTACTTGCTGTTATCTGCCTGGAACAGCCTTCCCTCAGCTTGTCCCATTGCTGCATTGTTTTTTGTTGGTTTGTTTGTGTTTGTTTTTGTATCTTTTAAGTCACATAGGTATCGTTTTCAATATGACATCTAGGAAAAGTTTTCAATACTCTAACACAGGTTTCCTAGCCACCCTTAATTACATAACGGTACGTTTTTCTTCGTAGCACATGTAACTGGCTAAAATTGTCGTGTTTACATGTTTGTTGCCAGTGTATAATCTCTCTTCAACAGACTATAAACTACCGAAAGGCTGAGATCATGTCTGTTTTGTTCATCATTTCACATTTAATGCCTGAAACACTGCCTAGCACATGTACATATTAGTATAGAATGAATGAACTAGGAATCCTGGCTGAACTGTCCACGAGGTTATAGCTGGAATCTGTCCTACAAAGCAAGACATTTGAGAAGTTAGAAGTCATTCTACTGAAAAAGAAATCTTCTTTAGTACAACTTATCTTGCCCATATTAGCTCCATGAAGTGCAAGCTGAGCTCAGATGTTTCCCCCGTGTTTCCATGAACTTTGCCTAATGAGGATTTAGTCCACAAAAGGTGCTTGAGATAAAACATTGCATATTAAAATGAGATAAACCACCTTGAACCTAATTTCTATCCCTTACCCTCAGATTATGCTCAGAACCAAGTATGATGAGCAAGCAGTGGAGCACCTGTCCTTTGACCTTGAGCCCCTAAGAGAACATTAGCTTTCTGTCACTTCATCTGTGAAATAAGTGGTAAACATAGAGAAAGCCTAGTAGGAAACAGTTCAGTAAATAGCAGCCATGTGACTATGCATTCTTATTATCTGCTTATGACTGTTCATTCAATACTAACATTTATATATGTTTTGAGATCTTTCTCATGATTCCCCGTTAGGTACAACAACTATGACCGGGCTGTCATCAATACTGTACCTTATGATGTTGTCCATCGTTGGTATATGGCACATCGAGCTCTAACAGTTGAGCTGAGGAGACCTGAGAATGAGCTTTGGGTGAAGCTGAAGCCCGGAAGGGTGAGTCCTAAATTGTGGCAAGTAACCTTGGTATACAAAAGCAGTGGAATACAGGAGGTGCCCATTGAATATGTGTCACATGAGGCAAAGGAGAAAGAGAAAAGCATCTCAGCTGTTTGCCCCAGTCTTGCCATTCAGAAGGACCAAGAAGCAGGCCCCACTCCATGTCTAGGCATCCATGTCTCTATTTGAGTAATGAGGGAACTTATACCTTAAGGATCTTGCCAGCTTTGTGATTCCATTTTTAAAAATCTTGATATGGCCTTTCATGAAAAATATATTCCTGTGCTGAAGAATATCTTAAGCTTAGCATAAAACATAATGAAAGAGTATGGCCTTTTCAGTATGGAATAAGAATTAAAGAGAAATAAAGAAGAGGAAAGGAATTAATTTACGTATCTAGCTTTGAGAAGAGAAACAAATAGTGAAGAAACATAAGCTTTTCATGTGCCCGTTACCTCTCTACTTTACTCTTTCATTTAACCTGCTACACAATCATACATCTGAGTTTCCAGAAATTGGTTTGTTTTTAAAAGAAAAATATGTCACTGAGGTTAGCCAGAGAACAGCCTCAGGCTTTTGTTTACAAGTCCCTTTGCTGATTTAGGGGTCGTTTGGTCTGCCCTCATCTGATGGCATTTTCTCTGTTTCCACTCATTCATAGGTCCTATTCATAGACAACTGGAGAGTCCTACATGGCAGGGAATCCTTCACTGGCTACCGCCAACTTTGTGGCTGTTACTTAACGAGAGATGATGTATTAAACACCGCTCGTCTTTTGGGGCTTCAGGCTTAAAATAGTGTTTTGGAATGACGAATACCCCTGGTACCTCGTCTACTAAAAATCTCACATCAGCAGAGCAATACTGTGTCAAAATCTCCTTCACATTGTCTCCTTGCCCTTTCCACAAAATAGGTGGGTTTTTGTTGTTGTCACTGTTGCTGTTTTTCTTTAGCATGGGAAACCTGTTAAAGCGATGGAGCTTCCGAGTTATCTAATGTCAGCCGTCTATGGTAGGGTAGCCTTCTTCCCTAATATACAGCATCATCACACTTCTTTTCAAAACCATTTAATAGATTTTTGTTATTGTACTTGAAAAATGTAATCACCATATTGAAAGGAAATAAAAAAGTTGCACTAGGTAGGAAATTCTTCTAACAGCTCTGTTACAATGAAATGGATTCCAGAAATGACAAAATACTAACAGAGGAAAAATGTGCAAAATGATTGGTCAAAACACCCACAGGTCAGGGGGCAAGTGTCTTTCTGTCTCATTTATTTCACTTAGCATGATGTCCTCCCCTTCCATTACTGTTCTGCAAATGACAGGATCTCACCTTTCTGTTGTATACTTGAATAGTATTCCACTGTCTATATATACCACATATTCTTTCTCCTTTCATCAGTTGGTAGATGCTTTGAATGTTTCCATTTCTTTGCTATTGTGAATAATGCAACAATAAACAAGAGCATTCATACGTTTGGTACGCGGATATGATGTGTGGACATGTATACAAACGTGGGGCAGCTGAATGATGTGGTAGATGTATTTTTAGTTTGTTAAGGGTCCCCCATACTGTCCAAAAGAATCACTTCATAAATTTATCTCCCGCCAACCATGTATAGTAACACACTCACAGCTGACTCCTTGGAAAGGCATCAAACTTGGTTGTCGATGCATCGGGGCATGAAAATTATGTGCCGGTATTCATGGGTTTGGTACTCAAAGCACAAACTACGACTTCTCCATGTCAGTTGCCTTGTGATTCACTACCCTTTCCAATCAAAACACTGTTTGATCATCATTTTAGGGGACACATGCCTCCCAGAACCACTTAATTATTAGTCCCGAAAAAACCTGCATAAATGTTCATTTTTCTCCACCTCCTCACCAACACCTCCTTTGTCTTCTACTTTTCAGTGGTAGCCACCCTAACAGTGTTCAGGTGCCATTTCATTGTGCTTTCCATTTGCATGTCACTGACGCTTCCTGAAGCTGAGCATCTTCAGCATATATCTCATGGCCATTTGCATATCTTATTTAAAGAAAGTTTCATGTAAGGCTTTTATTAATGAGATTGCATTTGCACTATTGAGGGCTTTTAGTCCCTTTAATATTGTGTATATCCACTTTATGTCAGATTGCCGTGGAAATATTTATTGCTGTTATGTAGGTTTTCACTCGACTCTCTGGTATACTCTGCACACATCCCTTTATACCCTATAAAGTTCTACAAGCTCCAAAGAGTTCTTCAGTGTGGGTTATATCTATTGACCCTACTTATATGAGATATTAAGAGTGAAAAATGCTTAAACTCAAGAATATAGAGTCACTCCTGCCTCAGCTACCAGAAAGGTAGCATCATCACATACCTCTGAAAAATGTTCTGCATACTCAAGAGATAATGCGAATGAACAAAGTAAATACCATCCTAGCATTTATATGAAAGAAATGTAATCCTTATAAAGTAAAATACCTAATAAAAGGCAATCAGAAAACTTGTCCAGATATTTACAGAACATACTTTGAGAACCAATGGACCAGTGGATTTGTGAATTGGAACACTCCTCTACTTAAAAGGAAAAGGGTTCAGCTGGAACCATGCATTTTGCATTGTAATCTCCTAAAATTCCGTGCATGGTAGGAATTGCTCAGTAGCACAAGCTTGACAATAATATGGGGACTTAATTCAAATACAATGTTTTATACTCTGAGAAAGATTACCCACATTTAAATAGTATCCCATGAGATTAAATTCCAAGTTACAACAGCTCCTTTTGTAAAAACAAAAAAAACTGTCAGTTTCAGAATGATGTGAGGCATAATTTCAGAGACTTTGAAGCCTTTTATGTGATCTTTCTCTCTTCTCTCTTCTCTCCTCTCTCCTCTCTCTCTCTCTCTCTCTCTCTCTCTCTCTCTCTCTCACACACACACACACACACACACACACACACACACACACACAGATATGTAAAATGTTGGTTAGAGTAACCATAGCAATAGATGATGTGCCTCCAGACAAGGAAAGAACCCTATCCCAACTTGTATTTTGCCTACTTGATGTCAAGGTGTAATCTATTTCGTTTATTTGTATTGATCGATTTTTCCTTCTCCTAAAATACTAGACCATGCTACATATGTTAACTTAAGATTTGATTCAGTTAACCTTAATGCCTTATTTGCTGAGTGGCTTCATTTAGGTGTGAGAGGCAAAGAGAGAGAGAGCTGGAGGGTGTACGAGGGTGTTTCTGTTTCCCTGACCTTTCTGCAAGGGAAGCTGCACAATAACCACTGGAGAATGACACAAGGGAATCTAGGACAAGGTGCATACAACAGAAATAAAGCATCGTTATTGAAGATAGGAGTTATAAACAAAAGAAGAGCTAGTGTTCCAGGAGGGAAGAGAACCTAATCTGATGCTTTCAGGGAGTGCCCGGGCCACATTAGGTGGTTTGTGCATTTGGGGCTCCCAAATGTGTTCTAGGGCTGCGGAGATAGTTCAGTGGTCTAAGCGCCTGTCTGGAAAGCACAAGGACACCGGTTGGATTCCTGGTATCACATGGCGTGCCAGCCCCAGAGCCCAGGATGCACCGCGCTGGCCCTTGAAGCTGGGTGTGGTGGCACAGGCCTATAATCCCAGTGCTGGGGAGGCTGAGACAGGAGGATCACTGTGAGTCTGAACTGCATAGCGACATCCTGTACCAAATACATGCATAAATACATACATACATACATACATACATACATATGTTAAAAAAAAAAAAAAGACCACAAAGTATGTTCAAAAAAAGGTCTCTGCACCTTATCTGGACTTGGTGGGAATCTTTGTCCCCCCACCCCATGCAAGGGGTTTTCCTCTTTTGCTGAAGGATGGAGACTGAAGATTGGGTCTTAAGGATTTTTATACCAGTAGCAGTCAGAGCAGAAGTAAGCATTTTACCATGCACCCCATGCTTGCTGCTATTATGCACTCCTAAAGCATGTCACCATTATGCTTTGTTAGGGCATGTACCTTTTGTCAAGTTTTACCTAAATTAGCCTTCATGGTTGCAGTATAACCATCAAAGTTACGATCCTCCTTTGCCCTAAATATGTTTTGGTCCCATATATGTGCTGGTTTTAGAGATAGCTTCTTGTGGTGTCACCCAGAAGTCGGGTCAGCAATTGACTTGCGACAAGCAAAGTATGTATTTGTGATAAAGATGAGGACCAAAAGGTCGAACTTGTCCTTTCGAGAAGGATTCTTCTTTCCCTCTCTCTCCACCTGACTGTCTGTCTCTCTCTCCCTTGCCTTATTAATTCATTAATTATTTTACCAGGGTTGCATTTTCTTTCTGCACCTTTTCATTTTCTATGTTTTAAAATTTCAATTTGTAGAGCCAGCCAAATAGCTCAGCAGATTGAAGTGCCTGCAAGCAGGCACAGGGACCACGGGTTCAATGCCTCTGGACCTGCCGCGCCAGCCCCACCCCTAGGGTGCGCTGAGATGGCAATTGAGACTGGGTGTGGTGATGCAACCCTGTAATCCCAGCTCTTGGGGGGCTGTAAACAGACAGGTCACTATGACTCCAGTCTAGTAGTGAGACCCTGAGTACCCTGTGACCCTTCCCTAAAATACAATAAATAAATAAATAAATAAATAAATATCAAAGTAAAAATTAAATTTTAATTTGTTTTCTGTGTTGATGCTTGTAAGTTGCTTTTAGTTGTAAGTTGCTTTTAGCAGTTAGCTTTATTGAGGCTTTCCCAGGAAATGTCTACTTGTCAGAGATGTTCTCTCGGTATACCTGGATCTTGGCCTTTGTTTCTGTCCCACAATCCTACCTTCACGATTTATTAGGGGCGAGAAGTCGCTATCTATTTGGCCTAGCACCCAATCCTTTAGTACTGGACTATGCAGGATGGTTTGCACAACTGCACTGTACATTTCTGCTGGTCTGTGGAAAGGAGCAGATAATACTTTGTTGTCTCCTTTTCTCAATTGTTCGTACTTTTTCTCTTCTTAATTTCTTTTTTTTTTTTTTTTTTTTTTTTTTTTTTTTTTTTTTTTTTTTTTTTTTTTTTTTTGTCTTTTTGAGACAGGGTCTCGATGTGCAGTTCAGGCCGGCCTTGAGCTCACTTTTATAGCCCAGGCTGGTCTCGAACTCACACCAATCCTCCTGCCTCAGCCTCCCAAGTGCTGGGATTACAGGCGTGCGCCACCACGCCCGGCTCTCTTCTTAATTTCTTATACATTTCTTTTTTTCTTACTTATTCCAATTTTACATGCATATATCCGGTAATATGAATAACTGGTTGAAAGACAGCACTGTGTATTACAACAAATACTATGAAATTCATGTTTCTTTGTTAAGTGAAATTCTATATCACGTGTAATTTTTTCTGTTTTAATTCTAAGCCATATTTTCTTTAAAAAATAAAACACTAGAAAATTGTCACGCTTCTCTGAAACTTCACATGAAAATACAGAGACCCAGATACCCAAAACATATCTCAAAATAGAAGAATGAAGCTGGAGGACTCATACGTCTCAACTTCAAAACTTTACCACAAAGCTACAATAACCGAAAGAAGTGTGATTCTGACATCATATTACACATATAGGTCATTTATAAAACTCAGAATCAGAAACAAACTCACACATATCTATGCATGTATAACTGATTTTCAGCAAGGGTGCCAAGGACACTTAGTGGGGAAAACAATGATCCCTTTAAAAAATAGTGTTGGGACTATTAGATAGCCTTATGTCAAAGAATGAAGCTGGACCCCGGTATCACAGATTTTGAAAAAATGAACTTCATCACAAATTTAAATGTAAGGACTAAAACTAGAAAGCTCTCAAAGGAAAACATAGATGAGGGCAGACAAGAGCTCCTTCAGTGTGACACCAAAATCACAGTCACAGGAGTGCGTCTTTTGAAAAAATGAAACCACAAATGAAAGTCTTTTGCACAGCAAAGCGTTCTGTCTAGGAAGTAAAAGGAAAATGCACAGAATGGGAGAAATATTTACAAATTACATATCTGGTAAGGGTTTGTTTTCCAGAATATATCAAGAATTGCACACCAAAAAGGACAGTCAACTCAAGTGTCCAAAACTGAGAAAAGAACTCGAATGGGTGTCCCTCCTCCAAAGCAGATGTGCAAGGAGCCAAGAAGCTCATGAAAAGATATATGACATCATTAGCCATTTGGAAAAGGCAAATCATAAGGTAGCACTTCACAACCACTAGGATGGCTAGTATAAACAAAACAAAATGACATAAATTGAAAACAGCAACTTTGATTGAGGATGTACAAGCATTAGGCCCTTGATACACTGCTTCTGGGGATGGAAAAGGGTAACGCTACTGTGAAAATTAGTTTTGTGGTTCATCAGTAACTTAAACAGAATTGCCATATGGCCTCAGAGTTCCAACACTAGATATAGATCCCAAAAAATCAAAAACAGGTGCTCAAACAAAAGCTCATGCAAGAATGTATGTGAAAGCACTATTCTCAACAGCCAAAACGTAGAAATTTCCCAAATGACCACCAAGGGATGTGTGGAAACCCAGAAGGTGTCCTCTCCAAGCGCGATGGGGCACGTGTCACACCGGCGCGAGAAGGAGTGACGTGGTGTGGTCTGTGCGTTGTGCCGTGTGGAGGAAGAACTGCTGTCCGAGAGCTCCTTCAAGTGGCTCTCCAGTCAAAAGTATTCCAGGTCCTTCACACCCTCAATGATGAGACAAGCCACAGACCGTACCAAGAAGTCTGTTTGAAAAGTGAGGGGTCAACGGGCATGGGAGAGACCAGCTCTGCAGAGTGAACCTGGGCCAGCAGAGCAAGAGAAAAAGATAAAGGCACAAGAGAAGGTACGCAGTGTGGGCTCTGGTGGGGAGTCACGCTAGCAAGCTTCCCGCAGGGCCCAGTCTCCTTTCACGCCATCTGCATCTCATGGGAGCTCACGAGGAGGTCTGCACGAGGGGTTCTGGCGTCGCCCTGGGATCTTGTGGCCGACAGGCCCCGCTCGTCTTCCCAGTCAGCTGGCCTCGCCGCATCCCCTCCCCTGTATCAGAAGCACAACGCTGTGTAGGAGCAGCACACAAGCCCTCGCCCTGCAGGCTGCCACCCACTGGCACTGGCCCGGCACTGGTTGTCCTCTCTGGGAGGACAATGGATGAGTGAGTGTCTGAGTGGCTGCCAGGGACCGCTGAGAGAGGCTGGAAGGGACTCACCAGGAGGCCTAGAGACTTCAAGGCCAGCCTGGGCCTGGGCCTGGCCCTGGACACACACCACAGGGCCACCCGGACATGAGCTTGGACTGGAGTAGACTTGGACGCATCCTGAAGGCTGCATGGGGCCTAAATTGGACATGAGACACAGGCCAGCTGAGGCCTAGACACAGACACTAGCAGTGGGCCTGGGCCTGGGGTAGACTCAGAAGTGGCCTGGAGGCTGGGCTGCGCTGGGCCAGGATAAGACTTAGACACAGCCAGGAGGCTGGCCTGGGTCTGGACTTGGACTTGGATGCAGCCCAGAGACCAGCCTGAGGTTGAACCACACTTACATGCCATCGGGAAGTGGGGCGGGGCCTGGAGGCCGGTCTAGGACTGGACAGGACGTGGCTGAGTGGCCAGCCTAGAGCTGGATGTGGACATAGCCCAGGGGCCAGCTAGCCCCTGGAGGCCAGCCCGGGGACCAGACATGATGTAGATCAGAGGCCATCATGGGGCTGGAGACCAGCCTGGGCCTGGATGTAGACGTGGCCCAGAGACCACTCAGCTCCTGGAGGCCAGCCTAGTCCTGGGCATGATGCTGACCAGTGTGCAAACCTGGGCCTGGCTTTAGACACAGCCCAGGCCTAGACATGGGCACCACCCAGGGGCCAACCTGGACCTGGACAAGATGCAGACCAGTGCCCAGGCCTGGGCCTCGACCTGGACAAGTTCGGAAGCCAGTCCAGGCCTACACGTCGACACAGCCTGGAGGCCGGCCTGGGCCTGGAGGCCTGCTGGAGCCTGGACGTGGAACCAGCCCTCTGGTGAGCCTGGGCCTGGAGGTTCGCCTGGGACAGAACGTGCACATGGCCCAAGGCCCCCTGGGGCCTAGACACCAGACTGGACCTGCATGCGGATGTGGCCCGGAGGCCAGCCAGCTCCTGAAGGCTGGTCGGGGACTGGATGATGCAGACCAGTATCCAGGCCTGCGCCTCGATGTGGACACAGTCCAGGGGCCAGCCCAGGCCTAGCCACGGACACTAAGTGGAGGCCAGCCTGGGCCAGGACTAGACTTAGACATGGCCCGGGCTGGGTCTGCGTGTGCATGCGGCCTGCAACCCAGAGCGGGCCTGGAGCCTGGCTTGGGAACGCACATGCTGTGGACCAGAGTCCAGCCCTGGGCCTGGACTTGGACACAGTCCCGGGGCCAGCCCAGGCCTAGACATGGGCGCTGCCTGGCAGCCAGCTTGGGTCTAGATGTGACACAGTCTGGACGCTCAACTGTCGGTGAGCGTAGATGTAACCCTGAGGACGTCCAGGGACCACAGGATGCCTTGGGCCTGGACATGGGTGCAGCCCAGAGGCCAGCTTAGGACCAGAGGCCCGACTAAGCCCGGAGTGCAGCCTGCGACAGGACGTGGATGAGGTCCGGAGGCAGTCCTGGGCCGGCCTGGGCCTGGACTGGTCCTAGAGGGGCCCTAGCCGGCAGGCTGCCTTTCCGTGGCTCAGTGCATACAGAAGAGCAGCGATCTCATCCCATCCCCCACAGCATGGTGGCCAAGCCGCCTCCCTGACCAATGAGCTCCGGGTCGGTGTGCCACAAAGTAACCACTTTGGCTATGCAGCCTTCTCGCGGGCACCGTGGGAGGTGTTCGTGGTGGGGAACCCTCCCGACTCTGGACTTCCCATGAGGCAGCGCGAGCTCGCGCGCCATAATTCAAACGCCAGCCACGGGCCGGTGTGGGGCTCCGCACTCCCGTCGGGCTGAACGGTCACCCGCGATTGCTAGGAGACGGAGCAGCGTCCATGGACAGCGCTCGTCCTGGACAGCCTCGTCGGCGGCGGCCGAGGAACACCAGCTCCTCGGCAGGCCAGCAGAATGTGGCCGCGGAGCCGAGGCGAGCCAGGCGCAGGCGAGCAGAGCCGAGCCGGCCATCCAGTGAGCTAGCCGAAGCGGCGGTGGCAGAGACAGCTGAGGCAGCGGAGGCGGCAGAGACAGCCGAGGCAGTGGAGGCGGCAGAGACAGCCGAGGCAGCGGAGGCAGCAGAGATAGCCGAGGCAGTGGAGGCGGCATCGCGCCCAGCGCCTGGCATGCGGCGGCGGAGCAACCAGCAAGGCTCCCGCAACCCGCAAGGCTCGTCGGCCCATCCCCGTGGCCGTTCCGGGAGGCAGCGAGCCCGCTCCCCCACCACCAGGGCGGAGCTGATCTTCTCCGTGAGCCAGGTAGAGCGCGCCCTTCGCCAAGGTCGCTACGCCCCGCGCCTGAGATGCTCTGCGTCGGTGTTCCTGGCCGCCGTGCTGCAGTGCTTGACTGCCACCATGCTGGAGTCGGCCATCAGAGAGGCCCGCCGCATGCCCCGCAGGCGCATCACTCCGGAGCTGCTGGATTTGGCCGTCTTCAACAACGACCTACTCAGCACCCTGTTCCACAGCGTCACCATCCCCAGAGTGGCCCCCAGCAGGCTCTAGATGACGACGAGCATCCGGGGCAGGAGGATTCCTGACGCCTGGCCCGCCATCACCCACCACCTGCCCCACCATCGCCCACCACCTGGCCCACCGTCGCCCACCCCCTAGCCCATGGCCCACCCCCGCCCAACCCCCAAGCCCAGACCCTCCCCCCCATCTTATGCCTTCGTTGGTAATGCCAATAAACAACTACTTTGAGAACTCCATGAGCCTCCTTTACTCAGTTTGCTTTAGGGCCAGGCAGGGAAGGGTGGCGGTGGATGTGGGGTAGGGTCCTCGGGGACCCGGGCGGGTGGGTTTGGATTGGAGTCTCCTGGAGGCATCCAGAGGTTTCAGAGGGAGGGACGGACAAGGATATGGGGTCCGAGACAGGGTGGTGGGGGTGCTCGGGAGTCTTCGGGGAGAGGTGGGGCCAGGGTCTCCGGAAAGCATCCTGAGGCAGAGGAGAGATAGTCACGGGGGATGGGGGCGCTGAAGGTGGAGTCCAGGTAGGGTCTTTGAGGGTGGGGGTTGGGTGGGACCAAGGTGGGACCAAGGAGCTCAGGGCCTGCGACGGTTCGAGCTTCATTTAGCTCATGCTTACACGTGGAGAAAGGCTGCCAGGCGTTCTTCACCTCCCGCTTTGAGAAGCTGTAACCTAGCAACAGCTGACACCTGGCCAGGCCGCGCCAGGCCTGCGCGGGACCCTGGACTCCTGTGCAGGACCCGTGGGTGCTCGGGGCCGGCCAGGACCCGTGCCGCGCAAGCCATTGTTATTTCCCGGGCAGCTGGTGGCGGCAGCTCGGGCTTCCCCGAGCCACCCCCGCCATTCGGGCTTGTGGATGCCCGCCACCACAGCCGCGGGGGAGGGCGGGGCCACCTAGAGCCGGCGGGCTCGGGCGGTGCCCGTGCTTGGGTGTCACTTCGTCTCGCGTCGCGCGAGTCCGTTCGTTCGGTTCCAGCGTGACGTGAGGCGTCCGGATGCAACGCGGCCCACAGCAGGTCGCAGGGACCCCGAAGTCCTCGAGGCGGACAAAATGGCGGCCTCCGGCCTCGTGGGCGGGAGCGAGGTAGGGCTCGCTGTCGGGGGCGTCGGCGCTGGCGAGGCTCAGTCCCGGTCCCGGTCTGGCTGGTGTTCGGCAGGCTAACGACCATGTACAGCAGCTACAGGGAGGTGGCCCGGAAACGCAGGCACTGCCACAAGTCCCACTCCTGCGACAGGAGGAGACACGCAGCTGCAAAATGAAGGGGTCATAGCTGCTAGTCACTTTTATGGTGTCTGGATGCTGAAACAGCATGGCACCAGACACAAAGGTTTCTCCCTGCAGCTGCTATACATGGTGGCCCCCAGAGAGGGACTCCCCTTAGGCAGGCAGGCAGCCCAGGCCTCCCCAGGCCTGTGGGGGAGCCCTGCGGGCAGCGCGCCATGGCCACCTGACACCACGCGGCGCAAGGCACGCACCCCTGGGCGCCCAGCTCACGGCCCAGCTGCCCAAACTGCTCGCCGGCCTCCGCCCTGCTGGGCTTCCACAGAAACCGCCTCTTCAGCCTGCCGAACACCAGCTTTCCGGAGACCCTGGCCCCACCTCTCCCCGAAGACTCCCGAGCACCCCCACCACCCCGTCTCGGACCCCATATCCTGGATGCCTCCAGGAGACTCCAATCCAAACCCACCCGCCCCGGTCCCCGAGGACCCTACCCCACATCCACTGCCACCCTTCCCCACCCGCCCCGGTCCCCGAGGACCCTACCCCACATCCACCGCCACCCTTCCCCACCCGCCCCGGTCCCCGAGGACCCTACCCCACATCCACCGCCACCATTCCCTGCCGGGGAACGGTGGGTTTGGATTGGAGTCTCCTGGAGGCATCCCTTCCCTGCCTGGCCCTAAAGCAAACTGAGTAAAAACCTCTGGAGGCATCCAGAGGTTTCGGAGGGAGGGACGGACAAGGATATGGGGTCCGAGACGGGGTGGTGGGGGTGCTCGGGAGTCTTCGGGGAGAGGTGGGGCCAGGGTCTCCGGAAAGCTGGTGTTCGGCAGGCTGAAGAGGCGGTTTCTGTGGAAGCCCAGCAGGGCGGAGGCCGGCGAGCAGTTTGGGCAGCTGGGCCGTGAGCTGGGCGCCCAGGGGTGCGTGCCTTGCGCCGCGTGGTGTCAGGTGGCCATGGCGCGCTGCCCGCAGGGCTCCCCCACAGGCCTGGGGAGGCCTGGGCTGCCTGCCTGCCTAAGGGGAGTCCCTCTCTGGGGGCCACCATGTATAGCAGCTGCAGGGAGAAACCTTTGTGTCTGGTGCCATGCTGTTTCAGCATCCAGACACCATAAAAGTGACTAGCAGCTATGACCCCTTCATTTTGCAGCTGCGTGTCTCCTCCTGTCGCAGGAGTGGGACTTGTGGCAGTGCCTGCGTTTCCGGGCCACCTCCCTGTAGCTGCTGTACATGGTCGTTAGCCTGCCGAACACCAGCCAGACCGGGACCGGGACTGAGCCTCGCCAGCGCCGACGCCCCCGACAGCGAGCCCTACCTCGCTCCCGCCCACGAGGCCGGAGGCCGCCATTTTGTCCGCCTCGAGGACTTCGGGGTCCCTGCGACCTGCTGTGGGCCGCGTTGCATCCGGACGCCTCACGTCACGCTGGAACCGAACGAACGGACTCGCGCGACGCGAGACGAAGTGACACCCAAGCACGGGCACCGCCCGAGCCCGCCGGCTCTAGGTGGCCCCGCCCTCCCCCGCGGCTGTGGTGGCGGGCATCCACAAGCCCGAATGGCGGGGGTGGCTCGGGGAAGCCCGAGCTGCCGCCACCAGCTGCCCGGGAAATAACAATGGCTTGCGCGGCACGGGTCCTGGCCGGCCCCGAGCACCCACGGGTCCTGCACAGGAGTCCAGGGTCCCGCGCAGGCCTGGCGCGGCCTGGCCAGGTGTCAGCTGTTGCTAGGTTACAGCTTCTCAAAGCGGGAGGTGAAGAACGCCTGGCAGCCTTTCTCCACGTGTAAGCATGAGCTAAATGAAGCTCGAACCGTCGCAGGCCCTGAGCTCCTTGGTCCCACCTTGGTCCCACCCAACCCCCACCCTCAAAGACCCTACCTGGACTCCACCTTCAGCGCCCCCATCCCCCGTGACTATCTCTCCTCTGCCTCAGGATGCTTTCCGGAGACCCTGGCCCCACCTCTCCCCGAAGACTCCCGAGCACCCCCACCACCCTGTCTCGGACCCCATATCCTTGTCCGTCCCTCCCTCTGAAACCTCTGGATGCCTCCAGGAGACTCCAATCCAAACCCACCCGCCCGGGTCCCCGAGGACCCTACCCCACATCCACCGCCACCCTTCCCTGCCTGGCCCTAAAGCAAACTGAGTAAAGGAGGCTCATGGAGTTCTCAAAGTAGTTGTTTATTGGCATTACCAACGAAGGCATAAGATGGGGGGGAGGGTCTGGGCTTGGGGGTTGGGCGGGGGTGGGCCATGGGCTAGGGGGTGGGCGACGGTGGGCCAGGTGGTGGGCGATGGTGGGGCAGGTGGTGGGTGATGGCGGGCCAGGCGTCAGGAATCCTCCTGCCCCGGATGCTCGTCGTCATCTAGAGCCTGCTGGGGGCCACTCTGGGGATGGTGACGCTGTGGAACAGGGTGCTGAGTAGGTCGTTGTTGAAGACGGCCAAATCCAGCAGCTCCGGAGTGATGCGCCTGCGGGGCATGCGGCGGGCCTCTCTGATGGCCGACTCCAGCATGGTGGCAGTCAAGCACTGCAGCACGGCGGCCAGGAACACCGACGCAGAGCATCTCAGGCGCGGGGCGTAGCGACCTTGGCGAAGGGCGCGCTCTACCTGGCTCACGGAGAAGATCAGCTCCGCCCTGGTGGTGGGGGAGCGGGCTCGCTGCCTCCCGGAACGGCCACGGGGATGGGCCGACGAGCCTTGCGGGTTGCGGGAGCCTTGCTGGTTGCTCCGCCGCCGCATGCCAGGCGCTGGGCGCGATGCCGCCTCCACTGCCTCGGCTATCTCTGCTGCCTCCGCTGCCTCGGCTGTCTCTGCCGCCTCCACTGCCTCGGCTGTCTCTGCCGCCTCCGCTGCCTCAGCTGTCTCTGCCACCGCCGCTTCGGCTAGCTCACTGGATGGCCGGCTCGGCTCTGCTCGCCTGCGCCTGGCTCGCCTCGGCTCCGCGGCCACATTCTGCTGGCCTGCCGAGGAGCTGGTGTTCCTCGGCCGCCGCCGACGAGGCTGTCCAGGACGAGCGCTGTCCATGGACGCTGCTCCGTCTCCTAGCAATCGCGGGTGACCGTTCAGCCCGACGGGAGTGCGGAGCCCCACACCGGCCCGTGGCTGGCGTTTGAATTATGGCGCGCGAGCTCGCGCTGCCTCATGGGAAGTCCAGAGTCGGGAGGGTTCCCCACCACGAACACCTCCCACGGTGCCCGCGAGAAGGCTGCATAGCCAAAGTGGTTACTTTGTGGCACACCGACCCGGAGCTCATTGGTCAGGGAGGCGGCTTGGCCACCATGCTGTGGGGGATGGGATGAGATCGCTGCTCTTCTGTATGCACTGAGCCACGGAAAGGCAGCCTGCCGGCTAGGGCCCCTCTAGGACCAGTCCAGGCCCAGGCCGGCCCAGGACTGCCTCCGGACCTCATCCACGTCCTGTCGCAGGCTGCACTCCGGGCTTAGTCGGGCCTCTGGTCCTAAGCTGGCCTCTGGGCTGCACCCATGTCCAGGCCCAAGGCATCCTGTGGTCCCTGGACGTCCTCAGGGTTACATCTACGCTCACCGACAGTTGAGCGTCCAGACTGTGTCACATCTAGACCCAAGCTGGCTGCCAGGCAGCGCCCATGTCTAGGCCTGGGCTGGCCCCGGGACTGTGTCCAAGTCCAGGCCCAGGGCTGGACTCTGGTCCACAGCATGTGCGTTCCCAAGCCAGGCTCCAGGCCCGCTCTGGGTTGCAGGCCGCATGCACACGCAGACCCAGCCCGGGCCATGTCTAAGTCTAGTCCTGGCCCAGGCTGGCCTCCACTTAGTGTCCGTGGCTAGGCCTGGGCTGGCCCCTGGACTGTGTCCACATCGAGGCGCAGGCCTGGATACTGGTCTGCATCATCCAGTCCCCGACCAGCCTTCAGGAGCTGGCTGGCCTCCGGGCCACATCCGCATGCAGGTCCAGTCTGGTGTCTAGGCCCCAGGGGGCCTTGGGCCATGTGCACGTTCTGTCCCAGGCGAACCTCCAGGCCCAGGCTCACCAGAGGGCTGGTTCCACGTCCAGGCTCCAGCAGGCCTCCAGGCCCAGGCCGGCCTCCAGGCTGTGTCGACGTGTAGGCCTGGACTGGCTTCCGAACTTGTCCAGGTCGAGGCCCAGGCCTGGGCACTGGTCTGCATCTTGTCCAGGTCCAGGTTGGCCCCTGGGTGGTGCCCATGTCTAGGCCTGGGCTGTGTCTAAAGCCAGGCCCAGGTTTGCACACTGGTCAGCATCATGCCCAGGACTAGGCTGGCCTCCAGGAGCTGAGTGGTCTCTGGGCCACGTCTACATCCAGGCCCAGGCTGGTCTCCAGCCCCATGATGGCCTCTGATCTACATCATGTCTGGTCCCCGGGCTGGCCTCCAGGGGCTAGCTGGCCCCTGGGCTATGTCCACATCCAGCTCTAGGCTGGCCACTCAGCCACGTCCTGTCCAGTCCTAGACCGGCCTCCAGGCCCCGCCCCACTTCCCGATGGCATGTAAGTGTGGTTCAACCTCAGGCTGGTCTCTGGGCTGCATCCAAGTCCAAGTCCAGACCCAGGCCAGCCTCCTGGCTGTGTCTAAGTCTTATCCTGGCCCAGCGCAGCCCAGCCTCCAGGCCACTTCTGAGTCTACCCCAGGCCCAGGCCCACTGCTAGTGTCTGTGTCTAGGCCTCAGCTGGCCTGTGTCTCATGTCCAATTTAGGCCCCATGCAGCCTTCAGGATGCGTCCAAGTCTACTCCAGTCCAAGCTCATGTCCGGGTGGCCCTGTGGTGTGTGTCCAGGGCCAGGCCCAGGCCCAGGCTGGCCTTGAAGTCTCTAGGCCTCCTGGTGAGTCCCTTCCAGCCTCTCTCAGCGGTCCCTGGCAGCCACTCAGACACTCACTCATCCATTGTCCTCCCAGAGAGGACAACCAGTGCCGGGCCAGTGCCAGTGGGTGGCAGCCTGCAGGGCGAGGGCTTGTGTGCTGCTCCTACACAGCGTTGTGCTTCTGATACAGGGGAGGGGATGCGGCGAGGCCAGCTGACTGGGAAGACGAGCGGGGCCTGTCGGCCACAAGATCCCAGGGCGACGCCAGAACCCCTCGTGCAGACCTCCTCGTGAGCTCCCATGAGATGCAGATGGCGTGAAAGGAGACTGGGCCCTGCGGGAAGCTTGCTAGCGTGACTCCCCACCAGAGCCCACACTGCGTACCTTCTCTTGTGCCTTTATCTTTTTCTCTTGCTCTGCTGGCCCAGGTTCACTCTGCAGAGCTGGTCTCTCCCATGCCCGTTGACCCCTCACTTTTCAAACAGACTTCTTGGTACGGTCTGTGGCTTGTCTCATCATTGAGGGTGTGAAGGACCTGGAATACTTTTGACTGGAGAGCCACTTGAAGGAGCTCTCGGACAGCAGTTCTTCCTCCACACGGCACAACGCACAGACCACACCACGTCACTCCTTCTCGCGCCGGTGTGACACGTGCCCCATCGCGCTTGGAGAGGACACCTTCTGGGTTTCCACACATCCCTTGGTGGTCATTTGGGAAATTTCTACGTTTTGGCTGTTGAGAATAGTGCTTTCACATACATTCTTGCATGAGCTTTTGTTTGAGCACCTGTTTTTGATTTTTTGGGATCTATATCTAGTGTTGGAACTCTGAGGCCATATGGCAATTCTGTTTAAGTTACTGATGAACCACAAAACTAATTTTCACAGTAGCGTTACCCTTTTCCATCCCCAGAAGCAGTGTATCAAGGGCCTAATGCTTGTACATCCTCAATCAAAGTTGCTGTTTTCAATTTATGTCATTTTGTTTTGTTTATACTAGCCATCCTAGTGGTTGTGAAGTGCTACCTTATGATTTGCCTTTTCCAAATGGCTAATGATGTCATATATCTTTTCATGAGCTTCTTGGCTCCTTGCACATCTGCTTTGGAGGAGGGACACCCATTCGAGTTCTTTTCTCAGTTTTGGACACTTGAGTTGACTGTCCTTTTTGGTGTGCAATTCTTGATATATTCTGGAAAACAAACCCTTACCAGATATGTAATTTGTAAATATTTCTCCCATTCTGTGCATTTTCCTTTTACTTCCTAGACAGAACGCTTTGCTGTGCAAAAGACTTTCATTTGTGGTTTCATTTTTTCAAAAGACGCACTCCTGTGACTGTGATTTTGGTGTCACACTGAAGGAGCTCTTGTCTGCCCTCATCTATGTTTTCCTTTGAGAGCTTTCTAGTTTTAGTCCTTACATTTAAATTTGTGATGAAGTTCATTTTTTCAAAATCTGTGATACCGGGGTCCAGCTTCATTCTTTGACATAAGGCTATCTAATAGTCCCAACACTATTTTTTAAAGGGATCATTGTTTTCCCCACTAAGTGTCCTTGGCACCCTTGCTGAAAATCAGTTATACATGCATAGATATGTGTGAGTTTGTTTCTGATTCTGAGTTTTATAAATGACCTATATGTGTAATATGATGTCAGAATCACACTTCTTTCGGTTATTGTAGCTTTGTGGTAAAGTTTTGAAGTTGAGACGTATGAGTCCTCCAGCTTCATTCTTCTATTTTGAGATATGTTTTGGGTATCTGGGTCTCTGTATTTTCATGTGAAGTTTCAGAGAAGCGTGACAATTTTCTAGTGTTTTATTTTTTAAAGAAAATATGGCTTAGAATTAAAACAGAAAAAATTACACGTGATATAGAATTTCACTTAACAAAGAAACATGAATTTCATAGTATTTGTTGTAATACACAGTGCTGTCTTTCAACCAGTTATTCATATTACCGGATATATGCATGTAAAATTGGAATAAGTAAGAAAAAAAGAAATGTATAAGAAATTAAGAAGAGAGCCGGGCGTGGTGGCGCACGCCTGTAATCCCAGCACTTGGGAGGCTGAGGCAGGAGGATTGGTGTGAGTTCGAGACCAGCCTGGGCTATAAAAGTGAGCTCAAGGCCGGCCTGAACTGCACATCGAGACCCTGTCTCAAAAAGACAAAAAAAAAAAAAAAAAAAAAAAAAAAAAAAAAAAAAAAAAAAAAAAAAAAAAAAAGAAATTAAGAAGAGAAAAAGTACGAACAATTGAGAAAAGGAGACAACAAAGTATTATCTGCTCCTTTCCACAGACCAGCAGAAATGTACAGTGCAGTTGTGCAAACCATCCTGCATAGTCCAGTACTAAAGGATTGGGTGCTAGGCCAAATAGATAGCGACTTCTCGCCCCTAATAAATCGTGAAGGTAGGATTGTGGGACAGAAACAAAGGCCAAGATCCAGGTATACCGAGAGAACATCTCTGACAAGTAGACATTTCCTGGGAAAGCCTCAATAAAGCTAACTGCTAAAAGCAACTTACAACTAAAAGCAACTTACAAGCATCAACACAGAAAACAAATTAAAATTTAATTTTTACTTTGATATTTATTTATTTATTTATTTATTTATTGTATTTTAGGGAAGGGTCACAGGGTACTCAGGGTCTCACTACTAGACTGGAGTCATAGTGACCTGTCTGTTTACAGCCCCCCAAGAGCTGGGATTACAGGGTTGCATCACCACACCCAGTCTCAATTGCCATCTCAGCGCACCCTAGGGGTGGGGCTGGCGCGGCAGGTCCAGAGGCATTGAACCCGTGGTCCCTGTGCCTGCTTGCAGGCACTTCAATCTGCTGAGCTATTTGGCTGGCTCTACAAATTGAAATTTTAAAACATAGAAAATGAAAAGGTGCAGAAAGAAAATGCAACCCTGGTAAAATAATTAATGAATTAATAAGGCAAGGGAGAGAGAGACAGACAGTCAGGTGGAGAGAGAGGGAAAGAAGAATCCTTCTCGAAAGGACAAGTTCGACCTTTTGGTCCTCATCTTTATCACAAATACATACTTTGCTTGTCGCAAGTCAATTGCTGACCCGACTTCTGGGTGACACCACAAGAAGCTATCTCTAAAACCAGCACATATATGGGACCAAAACATATTTAGGGCAAAGGAGGATCGTAACTTTGATGGTTATACTGCAACCATGAAGGCTAATTTAGGTAAAACTTGACAAAAGGTACATGCCCTAACAAAGCATAATGGTGACATGCTTTAGGAGTGCATAATAGCAGCAAGCATGGGGTGCATGGTAAAATGCTTACTTCTGCTCTGACTGCTACTGGTATAAAAATCCTTAAGACCCAATCTTCAGTCTCCATCCTTCAGCAAAAGAGGAAAACCCCTTGCATGGGGTGGGGGGACAAAGATTCCCACCAAGTCCAGATAAGGTGCAGAGACCTTTTTTTGAACATACTTTGTGGTCTTTTTTTTTTTTTTAACATATGTATGTATGTATGTATGTATGTATGTATTTATGCATGTATTTGGTACAGGATGTCGCTATGCAGTTCAGACTCACAGTGATCCTCCTGTCTCAGCCTCCCCAGCACTGGGATTATAGGCCTGTGCCACCACACCCAGCTTCAAGGGCCAGCGCGGTGCATCCTGGGCTCTGGGGCTGGCACGCCATGTGATACCAGGAATCCAACCGGTGTCCTTGTGCTTTCCAGACAGGCGCTTAGACCACTGAACTATCTCCGCAGCCCTAGAACACATTTGGGAGCCCCAAATGCACAAACCACCTAATGTGGCCCGGGCACTCCCTGAAAGCATCAGATTAGGTTCTCTTCCCTCCTGGAACACTAGCTCTTCTTTTGTTTATAACTCCTATCTTCAATAACGATGCTTTATTTCTGTTGTATGCACCTTGTCCTAGATTCCCTTGTGTCATTCTCCAGTGGTTATTGTGCAGCTTCCCTTGCAGAAAGGTCAGGGAAACAGAAACACCCTCGTACACCCTCCAGCTCTCTCTCTCTTTGCCTCTCACACCTAAATGAAGCCACTCAGCAAATAAGGCATTAAGGTTAACTGAATCAAATCTTAAGTTAACATATGTAGCATGGTCTAGTATTTTAGGAGAAGGAAAAATCGATCAATACAAATAAACGAAATAGATTACACCTTGACATCAAGTAGGCAAAATACAAGTTGGGATAGGGTTCTTTCCTTGTCTGGAGGCACATCATCTATTGCTATGGTTACTCTAACCAACATTTTACATATCTGTGTGTGTGTGTGTGTGTGTGTGTGTGTGTGTGTGTGTGTGAGAGAGAGAGAGAGAGAGAGAGAGAGAGAGAGAGAGAGGAGAGAGGAGAGAAGAGAGAAGAGAGAAAGATCACATAAAAGGCTTCAAAGTCTCTGAAATTATGCCTCACATCATTCTGAAACTGACAGTTTTTTTTGTTTTTACAAAAGGAGCTGTTGTAACTTGGAATTTAATCTCATGGGATACTATTTAAATGTGGGTAATCTTTCTCAGAGTATAAAACATTGTATTTGAATTAAGTCCCCATATTATTGTCAAGCTTGTGCTACTGAGCAATTCCTACCATGCACGGAATTTTAGGAGATTACAATGCAAAATGCATGGTTCCAGCTGAACCCTTTTCCTTTTAAGTAGAGGAGTGTTCCAATTCACAAATCCACTGGTCCATTGGTTCTCAAAGTATGTTCTGTAAATATCTGGACAAGTTTTCTGATTGCCTTTTATTAGGTATTTTACTTTATAAGGATTACATTTCTTTCATATAAATGCTAGGATGGTATTTACTTTGTTCATTCGCATTATCTCTTGAGTATGCAGAACATTTTTCAGAGGTATGTGATGATGCTACCTTTCTGGTAGCTGAGGCAGGAGTGACTCTATATTCTTGAGTTTAAGCATTTTTCACTCTTAATATCTCATATAAGTAGGGTCAATAGATATAACCCACACTGAAGAACTCTTTGGAGCTTGTAGAACTTTATAGGGTATAAAGGGATGTGTGCAGAGTATACCAGAGAGTCGAGTGAAAACCTACATAACAGCAATAAATATTTCCACGGCAATCTGACATAAAGTGGATATACACAATATTAAAGGGACTAAAAGCCCTCAATAGTGCAAATGCAATCTCATTAATAAAAGCCTTACATGAAACTTTCTTTAAATAAGATATGCAAATGGCCATGAGATATATGCTGAAGATGCTCAGCTTCAGGAAGCGTCAGTGACATGCAAATGGAAAGCACAATGAAATGGCACCTGAACACTGTTAGGGTGGCTACCACTGAAAAGTAGAAGACAAAGGAGGTGTTGGTGAGGAGGTGGAGAAAAATGAACATTTATGCAGGTTTTTTCGGGACTAATAATTAAGTGGTTCTGGGAGGCATGTGTCCCCTAAAATGATGATCAAACAGTGTTTTGATTGGAAAGGGTAGTGAATCACAAGGCAACTGACATGGAGAAGTCGTAGTTTGTGCTTTGAGTACCAAACCCATGAATACCGGCACATAATTTTCATGCCCCGATGCATCGACAACCAAGTTTGATGCCTTTCCAAGGAGTCAGCTGTGAGTGTGTTACTATACATGGTTGGCGGGAGATAAATTTATGAAGTGATTCTTTTGGACAGTATGGGGGACCCTTAACAAACTAAAAATACATCTACCACATCATTCAGCTGCCCCACGTTTGTATACATGTCCACACATCATATCCGCGTACCAAACGTATGAATGCTCTTGTTTATTGTTGCATTATTCACAATAGCAAAGAAATGGAAACATTCAAAGCATCTACCAACTGATGAAAGGAGAAAGAATATGTGGTATATATAGACAGTGGAATACTATTCAAGTATACAACAGAAAGGTGAGATCCTGTCATTTGCAGAACAGTAATGGAAGGGGAGGACATCATGCTAAGTGAAATAAATGAGACAGAAAGACACTTGCCCCCTGACCTGTGGGTGTTTTGACCAATCATTTTGCACATTTTTCCTCTGTTAGTATTTTGTCATTTCTGGAATCCATTTCATTGTAACAGAGCTGTTAGAAGAATTTCCTACCTAGTGCAACTTTTTTATTTCCTTTCAATATGGTGATTACATTTTTCAAGTACAATAACAAAAATCTATTAAATGGTTTTGAAAAGAAGTGTGATGATGCTGTATATTAGGGAAGAAGGCTACCCTACCATAGACGGCTGACATTAGATAACTCGGAAGCTCCATCGCTTTAACAGGTTTCCCATGCTAAAGAAAAACAGCAACAGTGACAACAACAAAAACCCACCTATTTTGTGGAAAGGGCAAGGAGACAATGTGAAGGAGATTTTGACACAGTATTGCTCTGCTGATGTGAGATTTTTAGTAGACGAGGTACCAGGGGTATTCGTCATTCCAAAACACTATTTTAAGCCTGAAGCCCCAAAAGACGAGCGGTGTTTAATACATCATCTCTCGTTAAGTAACAGCCACAAAGTTGGCGGTAGCCAGTGAAGGATTCCCTGCCATGTAGGACTCTCCAGTTGTCTATGAATAGGACCTATGAATGAGTGGAAACAGAGAAAATGCCATCAGATGAGGGCAGACCAAACGACCCCTAAATCAGCAAAGGGACTTGTAAACAAAAGCCTGAGGCTGTTCTCTGGCTAACCTCAGTGACATATTTTTCTTTTAAAAACAAACCAATTTCTGGAAACTCAGATGTATGATTGTGTAGCAGGTTAAATGAAAGAGTAAAGTAGAGAGGTAACGGGCACATGAAAAGCTTATGTTTCTTCACTATTTGTTTCTCTTCTCAAAGCTAGATACGTAAATTAATTCCTTTCCTCTTCTTTATTTCTCTTTAATTCTTATTCCATACTGAAAAGGCCATACTCTTTCATTATGTTTTATGCTAAGCTTAAGATATTCTTCAGCACAGGAATATATTTTTCATGAAAGGCCATATCAAGATTTTTAAAAATGGAATCACAAAGCTGGCAAGATCCTTAAGGTATAAGTTCCCTCATTACTCAAATAGAGACATGGATGCCTAGACATGGAGTGGGGCCTGCTTCTTGGTCCTTCTGAATGGCAAGACTGGGGCAAACAGCTGAGATGCTTTTCTCTTTCTCCTTTGCCTCATGTGACACATATTCAATGGGCACCTCCTGTATTCCACTGCTTTTGTATACCAAGGTTACTTGCCACAATTTAGGACTCACCCTTCCGGGCTTCAGCTTCACCCAAAGCTCATTCTCAGGTCTCCTCAGCTCAACTGTTAGAGCTCGATGTGCCATATACCAACGATGGACAACATCATAAGGTACAGTATTGATGACAGCCCGGTCATAGTTGTTGTACCTAACGGGGAATCATGAGAAAGATCTCAAAACATATATAAATGTTAGTATTGAATGAACAGTCATAAGCAGATAATAAGAATGCATAGTCACATGGCTGCTATTTACTGAACTGTTTCCTACTAGGCTTTCTCTATGTTTACCACTTATTTCACAGATGAAGTGACAGAAAGCTAATGTTCTCTTAGGGGCTCAAGGTCAAAGGACAGGTGCTCCACTGCTTGCTCATCATACTTGGTTCTGAGCATAATCTGAGGGTAAGGGATAGAAATTAGGTTCAAGGTGGTTTATCTCATTTTAATATGCAATGTTTTATCTCAAGCACCTTTTGTGGACTAAATCCTCATTAGGCAAAGTTCATGGAAACACGGGGGAAACATCTGAGCTCAGCTTGCACTTCATGGAGCTAATATGGGCAAGATAAGTTGTACTAAAGAAGATTTCTTTTTCAGTAGAATGACTTCTAACTTCTCAAATGTCTTGCTTTGTAGGACAGATTCCAGCTATAACCTCGTGGACAGTTCAGCCAGGATTCCTAGTTCATTCATTCTATACTAATATGTACATGTGCTAGGCAGTGTTTCAGGCATTAAATGTGAAATGATGAACAAAACAGACATGATCTCAGCCTTTCGGTAGTTTATAGTCTGTTGAAGAGAGATTATACACTGGCAACAAACATGTAAACACGACAATTTTAGCCAGTTACATGTGCTACGAAGAAAAACGTACCGTTATGTAATTAAGGGTGGCTAGGAAACCTGTGTTAGAGTATTGAAAACTTTTCCTAGATGTCATATTGAAAACGATACCTATGTGACTTAAAAGATACAAAAACAAACACAAACAAACCAACAAAAAACAATGCAGCAATGGGACAAGCTGAGGGAAGGCTGTTCCAGGCAGATAACAGCAAGTACAAAGTCTTGTGGTGAAGGAGTATTTTATTGTGTTTGCAGAACAGCAAGAAGGTTGTATGGCTGATGCTAAACAAGGGAAACGATGGTGGAAGAGATGATGTGGAGGGAGTAACCAGGGGCCAGAGTAGCCATGAAGGTCACAGTGATATTTTCTTCTGGGAATGATAGAAAGCCACTGAAAAACTTGGACTAACATAATGGATTTCTGCTTTTGTTATGACAAATGAACCTTTTACTGAAGTACAGTGCTGTATATTTACATAGAAATGCACACAAATAAGGGGGCTGGGGAGATAGCTCGGAGGCACAAGTGCCTGCTGGGCAAGTGCAAGATCGTGAGTTTGAACGCTGGTCCCCCCCCCAAAAAAAAAGAAAAGCACACAAATAAAGCTTGATGAAGTTTAATCATGAGATGACATACATATCAATAGCATCCAGATAAATTAAGAGCCCATTGCCAGAACCCCCAAACCATTTTCCAGCTTTTCTAGTTATCCTCCTTCCCCTACTTCAGGGTAATTACCACCACAATTTCCATCACCACGAATCAGTTTTGCATATATATATATATATATATATATATATATATATATATATATATATATATATACTAGAAAACAGATCATGCTATATATATGCTATTGTATGTATATGACTTTTTAATACAATAATGTTTATGCGAGTCATCATTATTTACTAGTATTTCCTTATTTCTTTTTCATTGAGCTCAGGACCCTGCGCTTGCCAGGCAAGCGCCTATTTTACTGAGCCATCTGCCCGGCCCGTTTTATTCATTTTTGAAGCTGTATAGAATTTGATTGTATCTACATCACGATTTATTTATCTACTGTACTGTTAATGAACACTTGAGTAGTTTTCAGTTTGGAAATCCTACAATTGGCATTGCTATGCTCATTCTATTTCATGTCTTTGGTCAACAGAAGTATTTTTTCTCGCTAATATAGATTTAATAATCAAATTTCTGAGTCTGTGAGGTATGTGTTATGTTCAGCTTTAGCAGACTGTTAGAGAGACTCATTCCAAAGAGAAACAAACATCTAATGGTGCTCTTCTTGAATTACACAGCGTATGTTGGTTTTAGTACAAATTGAGCCAGTATTCTTAGTGTTCTCATACATAAAACGATCACATTAGCATTTGCTTAGTGGGACTCACAGGCGTACTGTGACAATAAACTGAAAAAAAACAAAACAAAACACAAGCCTCTTTTCTCCCAGACTTTACAAAGCCATCCCCTTAAGCAGAACAGGATGAGAAAACATACAAGAGGTTACCAAACAATATGATATGTTTAAATAAAAAAAATTATAGTAAAAGACACATTGCCATTAATTCTCCTCAACACACTCCCCTTGCTTCACACACATCCCATCAGCTTTGGCACTTTGGCAAACAGTCCTGGAAGTCCATTTCTGTGGCAAATGATGGTCCTGAGTGCCATCCTATGGAAAGACAGGTTTGTAGAAACATCGTGATGTGTCCTCATCTACATTATTCAAAGGATCTGGCACCCTGTGATTTCTGGCTCTTCTCCAAAGTCAAAGTCAAGATGACCTTGAAGGGCAAACGTTTGGAGTCAGTTGAGGACATCAAGGCAACTGCCACAGCACAAGTAAAGACACCTGGAAGAATGTCCCATGTGCAGTTGAGAAAAATGAGTATTGTGATGTTTTCGGGTGGAACATGCTGTAGACATCTCACAAGTCCATTTGTTCACAGGCTTGGTTTAATTGTGGTATTTTTTGTTCATATTTTTTTTGGTCTAGTCGACCTATGTATTTGTGAGAGTGGGATAGTAAGGTCCCCCACAAGCACTGTGTTAGCATTTACTTGGTGTTTCATGTATGTTAGCATTTGTCTTATGCAGTTGGCAGTGCCAGTGCGTGGTGCATATATATTATTTATGATTGCTATCTGTGCTTCTTGAAGTTTGCCCTTAACAAGTATGTTTGTCTCTTCTTTGTATCTTTTGATCACTTTTGTCTTAAAGTTTAAATTTCCTGCATATAGTATAGCTATGCTTGCTTTTTTGGGAGGAGGGACTCTTGTGGCATGGAGAATCATTTTCCATCCTTGGACTTTTAGTCTACCAATTTCTTTTGAGGTTAAGTGTGTTTCTTGAATGCAGCATATTGTTAGAACTTTTCTTAACATCGTTCTACCAGTCTCCTTCACTTTATTGGTGAGTCGAGGCCATGTACATTGATGGCTATGACTGATATGTATGCGCTTGTTTTTCAAGTATTTTTCCCATTGTTGCTTTCTTGTCCTCTCCTCTATTTGCTTGTCCTGCCTAGAGATTTCTTTCCATTACTGTTCTTGTGTTTGTGTTCTTTGTTACCTCTTTCTAATATACCTTTCAGAGCATCCTGTCGAGCTGGTTTGTTGATCATGAATTTCAATTGTTCTTTGTTGTGGAAGTATCTTACTTCTCCATTGACTTAAAAGACAGCTTTGTCAGGTACATCAATTTGGGTTAAAGACTATTTTCTCTCAGGACTTGAAATACCTTACTCCAACCTCTCCTTGTTTTTGAGGGCTGTGTTGAGAAGTCTGCAATGATTCTGACGGGCTTTCCTTTATAGGTGACTCGTTTTGTTTCTCTAGCTGCTTTTAGTATTTTGTTCTTGTGTTGAATTTCTGGAATCTTTGCTATATGCCTTGGTGTAGATTTATCTTGGGCATCACCATTTGGAGTTTTACATGCTTCATTTATTTGTATGTGAAATTTCCTATCCATGTTTGGAGACTTTTCTGTCAATACTTCTGTGAAGTGGTTTTTAATGGCTTTTGTGCTGTCTCTGACTTCTCATTGACTCCAAGAAATACCATGTTACTTTTCTTTGCTTCATCCTGTAGCCCCTGAATGGATTTTTTTTTTTTTGGCCATTTCTTTCTATTTTTAAGATACTTTGCTTCTGGGCCTCTCCCATTGTCAGAGAAGGGCGGCGGACACAGGACAGCTACAGGGACCTGGGAAATCCTGCCTGGATCCCAGCACCATCACGGGACCTCTGCTGAGCTGCACGCTGCACCATGGTCTCAGGAGCCTTGCTGAGCCCTACTCTGCCCTTGACTCCTTTGCGAGAGACTTGCAGAGCCTCAGCAAACACCCATCATTGTCGGAGCCTTACTTAGCTGTGGCTCACCTCCCACCCCAGGGTGGTGAAAGCCATGCTGTACTCCAGACAGGTGGAGCTTTGGTGAACCGAACCTCACCCTCACTGTCACAGGAGCCTTACTGACATGCCCCTCCAACCCTCCCATCACTGCTGATTCCTGGTGAACACCGCGAGCTTCAAAAATGTGAAAAGGAGCAAAACACAATCTCAGACCTCCAGCCCACCCAGAGCAAGTCCAGGAGACAAGGACATAGAAGAACTTCAGAGTCACACACCCAAAATTTCTGAAATGATAGCAACCAAAGTACAGAAACAACTCCATCAGCGTATAGAAGAAATCAGCTCAGATATAATCTCTCAGGTAAAAAAAAAAAAAAAAAAAAAAAAAAAAAAAAAAAAAAAAAAAAAAAAAAAAAAA